>JAMPIV010005694.1:0-136445 GCA_024509875.1 Oreohelix idahoensis | reverse complement strand
GTTAGTTGTGGAGGGCCAATCACATAATCCGGGGTTGGGGGATTTGTTGGTGTGGTTAAGAACACATACCATAAACACTAAGTCAACCTTCTATCATATAAGGCATCATCTACATCCTAAGGCAACCTCTACACAGTAGTAAACGCAACCTCTACACATTAATGCAACCTCTACACATAAGACAATTCTTCCACACTAAGGACAAACCCCCACCACCCCTAAGGTTACCTTTACTCTCTAAGGGCAAACCATCTACACTAAAAGGCAACCTCTATCTCCATAATGCAACCTTACAACACTAAGGTAACATCTACTCACTAAGGTAACCTCTACTCCCTAAGGGACTACCTGTACACACTAAGGCAACTCTTCTTTCTTTGGTAACCTCTCATACTTCCTAAGGGCAAACTTTTCATCTACCATAAGAAAACCTCGTCCCCTAAGACACATCTCTATATCCCAGGGACAACCTCTTACACTCTGATACCTCTTACCACCTCTACAGGACAGTACCTCCTACCACCCTAAAAACAACCTCTATTACCATTAAGGCAAAACCTCTTATCACACTTACAATTCGGACTTTAAACATGTTTTCGTTTGTTGTACGCTAGTGGAATTTAGACGCAATGCGAAAGTTCATGTTAATAAACATCCCGGGGAAAATAATTGGAAAAGTACAATTGCTATGGATTCATCAAATGGCGGTTATCTTTCTTCATAAATGGGCCATCGAGATAGAAAAGGCTATGATTTGTAATCATCCATTATGAGCAACTCGAATTCCATTGGTCTATAGATATTTATTATGTGTTAATACTGTCAGGAAGGTCATTGTGAAAACTAATCTATCTACATCTAGGGGAAGCAAGTCAGACTGTTGGACTTTTTTTTTGGAATGGTAAATTGCGCTTTTGATATAACCACATAGGTTGAAAGAAGGACAGGCAAAAACCGAAAACCATATAAAAAAAAAAGTCCGCCTAAAAAAAATATTTTGGGCCATGTAAAAAAGGAAACGTAACATCCATGCTGAAAACCTAATAGAGAAAGAGCTTGAAGATAAATGCGCAAGAGATAGACACTTGCGCCTTAAGTGGAAGATAATATCAAGAGTATGAATCAGGAAAGTGTCACTTATCACAGCGTGCACCATCTAAAGTCAAGGAGTACAAAAACAACATTGGAGATCCACTTGCAACCGGAACCTTCGGATGTGGTGAAGGTAGCTTGCTGCTGCAGCTGATGAATGTAAGCCACACGCTAGACGGAAAACAAAAATCAGAAAGATTGAACAAGTGCTGATAATGTACATTTATCAAAGAGGTTATCTTTTTTTCAAAAACTAAGCCTTTCTTAAATACCGCTTCGCTAATGAATCTAGATGGTATCTGTCTGGCAAAGTCTAAACACGAAGTTTGTAGTGTTGTTTGGTTGACTTCGAGTCAATCGTACTCTAACTCGAGTCAGACTTAAGTCAACCTCAGTGGTTCTCGATTTTCAGGCTCGACTTACACTATTTGTATTAACTACTCGACTCAAGACTTGCCAATACTGGAGAACCCACTTCGCCTTTACTGAGATAACAATTTATAACATGTTAATATTGAAAAATTAAAATCGGTTGCTGAGTAATTTTTGTGTAAAAATTACACAAATCCTCTTTGATCAAATTAAATAACAATCAAAATTTTTACGTAAATAAAATACTAAAAATAGAGATCATTATTTTAATTATAATTAAAAAATAGTGATTGGTGCAGATTTTTCGAATAAATTTGGATATTGGTTAATAGAAACATATATCGATAAAACAGTGAAGGACTCGACTTATAGGACCACTTTTAGGAAAATTATGACTTCAACTTGAGGACTTGTAACTAATGTGACGAGGTTATGTAAATAGTTTAACATGAAATCTGCACGTCTTTACTCTCCTACCTGGCTTCCCACCTTTGCTTCCTTATTAAATATTCAAGTTTTGTTAACGCAAACATCCCATGCCACTTCGATATATGTCTAACTCATACTTTAGCCACGCCCTATTCTTTTTCTCTATGTATTACACGCAACTATAGTGTGTGTTTTACAAAACAGACTTATTAGCTAGATACCCACGTTCGGGGAACAGGTAACAGCCCAGCGAGTAAAGAGCCGTTAGCTGAATTATCACGCGAATCGATTGGGCAATCGTTTGATATAGTGACAGTTCAGACTAGAACGCGCGTAGAATAGAAGAAGAGAACGGGTTCGTCCCTATTTGTAGAATCAAGGACGATAAGGGACAGAAGACGTACCTTTGATTGTTACATTTTTCCTCAGGGGGACTTTCGCGAATGAAAGGACAAATGGAAAGGGGTGATAACCACAGATTACCGACCACAGCCGTTTGATCCGATGACCCTAAAGAACGTTAATTCGCCACAGAGAGAGGAACGAGATCAAAAGACGGTTTTGATCGTTGGAGAAAACATCTATGTAGTCGTCCATATAGGTGAGAATATTAAAGCTTTAATTCGGAAATATCGAAACCGCAGATTTTTCCCAAATTACAGGCTAAAGACGCGATATTTCGCACACTAGCTTAGCGAAAGTTATACCAATTTTGATTTAAATACCCAAACCTTTAAAAATCAATTTATCTAGTCGCGCTCTGAATTTTTCGGGAATATCTAGCTCGAATCCTAGAGCCATTGTAAAAAGTAGATTACTTAGAATTATGCTAGGATAGTTTCATTTTTCTGTGTTGCGGTAATTATACTACTGGACAAAAGTTAAGGGCCACCATTCGAGTTTTAGACCAAGTTTAATATAATTGATGGCAAACTGTAATGGGACAAATGAAAATGTCATTAAAACTGAAGGGCTCATGAGAATGTGTATACATTTCTGTGTGCACTAGGTTAATTTTTTTTTAAATGTCCAAAAACTGGGTCACTTTAACCCGCAACGTGAAAATTGCCATTGTGCTGCAAAAACTCATGGTTTTTTGCAACACGCCAACACACCAACCCCCACTAGTTCAAAAAGGTGAAAAAGTGAGTTGCGAATTTGAATGTACGTGGAGAAAATGGATAATCGGTAAAGAGTGTTTACATTGTTGGTATATATATATATATATATATATATATATATATAATATATATATATATATATATATATATAATTATATATATATATATAATATACTCACACACTAGCATTTTGAAGTGATTTAATTGTTAAAGTTCGTCATTAATTTCACTAGTATTTTCTGTGTTAATTGACTAAAAGCGTTATTAAATAACATATAGCTAATTTCTAAAGCTGTAACGTAAATTTTAACTACTCGCTATCCACCCAGAAAGAGATGTTTTAATTGACTAGTAAATGCACTAGGCGATTGAGTACTGACGACATATATATTTATCTGTTATTCATTATGTTGTAATTTTGTAAATGACTAGATCTTATTTCACGGGTTAAAAACGATAAATTAGCTAGACACTTGGTGGTTTTCTAATCAAAATTTTAAACTAACCGAGTGATAATAGAATCATACCTTTACGCGGGTTAGGATAGAATAATGAGTATATGTGATTAAATGTTTTGTATTTTCTTCCCAAATCTAGTACGGATCACAAACCAAACTTATCCAGCAAGCCTAAATCTAGAAAAGGGGTCTAAGTGGGTAGTCCATTAGTACCAAAAAACATTCGTATGTAATATCGGGGTCTTCGAGGTTGACCTGTTTGGCCCTCTGTGTTTCACCCAGAGAGAGAGAACTAGAGAGAGAGAGAGGAGAAGAGAGTGTACAAACATATGACAATAAGAATAACTATAAACTGGACATACAGTTATATAGATTCTCGTTTTTCATTTTTCATTACAGTCAGCCCGCTGTGGCGAAAATATCAAGGTTTAACACTACCCGACTACCGACCACTGTGTTGTGGCGAGGATTTATCCAGAGAGAGTTACCTACCTGACATTCTCTTTAACTATCGGAATTACAAGCTGCTGTACACTGTGAACACTAGATCTCGGTAATTATTTTTATCTTCCTGGACTAATGGATTGAAATAAACAGATCCAATTATCATCACCAAAGTAAGCGTTCCCCAATAGGAGGATTAATCAGTCTTGGAGGAACTGGGGACTTATTTCGGCGAAAAACCCCAACACTGGATTTGTTTCTTATATATCATGGAGATATGTTCAAGATGTTGTTAAACAACTATTAGGGTAAGTCGAGACTGAAATGTGGTCCAGAGGTTTGTCAGAAGCGAGAGAAAGAGGATTTCACGTGGAATAATTCTTCTGTTAAAATAATCATTGTACTCACTTTGTTTTTCTTTCC
This sequence comes from Oreohelix idahoensis, assembly GCA_024509875.1. Classification (NCBI taxonomy): domain Eukaryota; kingdom Metazoa; phylum Mollusca; class Gastropoda; order Stylommatophora; family Oreohelicidae; genus Oreohelix; species Oreohelix idahoensis. The sequence goes on along the minus strand of JAMPIV010005694.1, from coordinate 132,106 downwards.
TTTTTTTGTTTGCCTAATACTGTTTTTTTTTTTTTCAGGATAGATTAATTAGGAACTCCCCAATCTCTACAGTACAGTCAAATTCTATACCATAGCACAAATCTGTTGACCTTTTGGGGGGTTCTTAGCTTCTTCTTGCGGGATCTTGTCTCAACAGAGGGATTGGCACTTATGGGTTTATTTGGTTTAATTTCTGTAACCTATGATTTTCTATTGCTATTGATATATTGGATGTTGTGAAGTTTTTTTTAATGATAATAAACTTAACAAAACTTAATTACCTGTGTTGGTCAGCTCGGCCCAATATCCCTACTCCATTTACTATAGTTTCACATTTGTGCGTCTGGTTGTCGTCACTTATCTGTGTGAGTGGTTAATAGTGTATATGTTAATATATACAGAAAGGAGAATTGTCTGATATACAAATTACAGTCGTAAAGATAGGCTGGACTAGAGTATCTTCTCAATCCAGGGACAGATTCTACCGTTAAACTATTCACTCGTGAAAAATCTATTTCTTTACCTTATCTCTCACTGAGTTACCAGCTTTTTCAGTTTCTGTTCAGACGGGGACCACAATCTATCTTAACATACCTATCCAAATCTACGACATACTAAGAGACTTAAGACTCGACTTGCGACTGTTTAGTAAAGTCTTGAAGACAAACTCTGCTAGTGGTGTTTGCGTGCATATACAATTAACTATTCTTTTCATAGCACACAAATGTAATCTTCCTTTGATGAAGTCAGCAAGATTTGTCTTTTTTTTATCCCCTGCATACTTCTTTATATTTACAATTGTCTCTACTCTTGTACAACTGTATATTTAATACAAGATCTACTTTTTTGCTGAAAAAGTAAACCAGTCAGTTCACGCATTTCGGGGCCTTTCCTACAAATTCCTACAATAAATTTTAATTTCTCTTTTCGTATATATTTAGTTATTTATGCATTTATTATCGCCCTCTGAAACTATACATTCACTGTAGATCTTACGGACTAATATGCTGAAAATAATATGCAACTAAAGTATACGCCAATGTATGCCAGTTAATAAAATGCCTTTACTAAAGAGACAGAGCACTGTAGACAAATTTTAAATAAAAACTTACACCGCTGGGTCAGTACCTGAAAACCTGGTGTAGCTCCTATAAGTCAAATTTAAAGCAATTAAAACCAGAGAGATTACTGAACGAAAACATACAATGTAATTCAACAAAACCATGGCTTATTCCCCACAGCCGAATTCTACAAACCATGGAAGTGGAAATAAAGACGGAATAAAGCACATTATATGCTGAAAACAATGTGATATAACCAAACAACACATTTTTAAACATGTTGTCATCAATAAACCAATAGTAAAAACGTAGGATGTGCTACTTGGTAAATAACGAACATTTTGTGTATAAAGTAAAAACATACCTGGCTTTGAATTCCTTTTTTAATTCAGAAAACAAAATTATAATTCAAGAATTATAAATTTACAAACAATAAAGATTATCAATATGCAGGTTTGGTTTCATCTTGATAAAAGGAAATTGATCAGTATATTTTTAAAATAAATAAAATTTTGCCTCGTTTAGGCGAGGCGCGTCCTGTTCAACCTACCCGGTTAAATTAGGGCGCATGTCCAAATATAATAGACCTTTAGGTCTGCAGAGAAAAAGTCTATGATATAATCACTTTAAGCACAATATCGCCATCGCTATTCTGATGTCTATGATACATGTATATAAAAATGTGTCTAGCAACTTGTGTCTTGTTCCAGAACGTCTCAGAAATGCGTCACATTTGAATTTCTTAGTTTATGACAACCAAGATATCTAGTTTGTGTTACAAAAATCTCGAACAAGTATCATATTTCCATGATTTATTTACACCTGCTAGCGCATTATAATGATTGTTGCTATCACACACGATTCGTAAAATCACTAAATCACCTACGTTAACAAAATAGGGAGCAACACGAGAACAAAAAGAACAAACAATCATCTACCAGGAAAAGAAGACCCTTATCAAGGCCATCAGGAAAGTTGACCAACAAAAAGACAACTATCACTATCTTGATCGAGCAAAACAGGTAATCCTGTTCCTGATTAGAACAGGACATAACAGACTGAACAGTCACTTATACAGACAGAGATTGGTCCCATCACCCCTATGTACGTGTGGACAGGCAGCACAGACAGCCGAACATACCCTGCAAGACTGCCACATGCTTAGTCAATTGCGAACTGAACATTGGCCCACAGAGACGCACTTCCACACAAAGCTGTTTGGGAGTCTTGACGAACTTTCAACCACAGCAACATACATCCAGAGAACCGGACTTCTTGTGTAGACATTACTAAATAACAGCGAACGAGAAGAACAAGACTAAACCACCATCAGCAATGTGCCATGACTAGCCACATGATTTGCAGTAGTTTTTTAGGACTCTTGCAGTTTCAAGCCACCCTCTCACACAGATCCAGGTCTGTCTTTTCTGTTTTCCTCTGTTTCTATAATCTCATTGTTTCTAATTGTGACAATACAATCCTCCCTTTTGCCTGCGTTTGTACTTTCTGAAATTCACCAGTCTGTCAGTGTGCAAGATAGCCCACATTTATGCACTAGAAACGAAACCAGTATTTTAACAAACCTTTGTAACATATGCAGTGAGAACAAAAAAACTTTTTTTTTTTTTAAATCTTTAACAAAAAAATATATGTTTGTTTACACACGCAGTTGTCCAACTCCTTTAGGATAGCATCATTAAAATGGTTCTCCCAAAACGATCTCCACCCATCAACTTGGGTGACGTGTTCACCCGTGATGAAGCCTGCCGCATCTGAAGCCCAAGAATGACACAGCTTCAGCTACATCTTCCACAGTTCCAATTCTTCCCTCCAGAGGTTGCTTATCGATTTCGCTCTCTAGGATTGATCTATCGATCTTGTCTATATCGTCGCCTAAATGCCTCATGACACGTGTTGGAAAGAAAACCAGGGTTTACTGAATTCACACGGATACCCTTTGTTCCTAGATCTACAGTCCAAACAACGAGCCAGGTGATCGAGAGCGACTTTTGACAACAAAGAGATTGTCGCCATTGGAAGCGCCATGTTTCGTGGTAGCTGATGAAATATTGATGATATTCCCTTTAGTCTTCTCCAGGTGTGGTACTGCCTGTTGTATGAGGAAAAACACAGACTTCAAGTTGGTGTCCATGATATCATTGTAAGTATCTTCAGTGGCAGCTATAACTGACTGATTCCCACGTACAACCCTGCGTTAGCCACCAGAATGTCAAAGCGTCCGAACTTCTCAACGGTCTGGTCAATGATCTCTTTGTGAACTCTCGAATCTTTTAAGTCACCTTGAACTGTAAGGACCCTGTCCTGGTCTCCACCATTGGCCTTCACAACCTTATCAAACACTGACCTCAGTCGTTGTTGGTCACGACCACACAAAGTGACCTTTGCACCTCTGGAGGCAAACATGATGGCAATAGCTTCCCCAAGTCCAGAACTGGAACCGGTTACTATGCCAACCTTGTCCTTCCAGTTGAGAAGTCATAGTAAATAAATGTTGTTGCACACAATAAAACAAGTATTAGGAAAAAATATGTTACCGTACAGGCTAGTTAAATATTTGCTAACAATATTCAAAAGCAGTTAACTTATATATATGTGGGAATTTATAAATGAGCCCAGAGTTCTGTTGGCTGACATGACACAGCATTTTATGATCAGTCACGTACTGAGCCTACAGTAAATTGACACTAGGTCTTAACAGATAACAATATCATTTATAACACTTGCAGCATTAGTTATACACTCCAGAAACTTGTAAGGTTATTTTTTAGTCTCTAGGTTGCTTTAATGCATTGGCTGTAGTTTGTTAGTTATGTTATACTTTGGTTTATTTTTATCTAAGATACTGCACGTCTATTTGTTGATATATTTTTGACCGGTTTTTATTATAACTAGAACTCTCTCTAAGAATTCTTTAGAGACACCTATCTTACTTACTTACTTAGTCGTTCCTCTTTCTACCGTGAGATGTAGAGGTTTGGAAGAGAGCGTCGATACTATCCTATCGCCTGTTTTCCTCCTGGCTTGGTTCCATTCTAGTCCTCGGTCCTTCAAAGATTATCTAATGTTGTCCTCCCTGCGGACTCTGGGTCGTCCTGAAGGTCTGGATCCCTGGCTCTTAGTTTCACATGCTTGTCATGGTAGCCAATATTCTTCCATTCTGCAAACATGGCCAAAACCATCTTAGTTGGGACTGATCTATGTGTGTCTGCTGGGGGTGGGTTTTAGGCGTTGACGTGTCGTCTGGTTGCGGACCATATCTCTTCTACTGGAGATTATTCGTTTTCTCTACTTCTCCTCGGTGTAAAGGTAAAAGATCAAGGATCCCGTTACACGCCCATTGAGGCATATTGGGAATATGGTGTTAGGCCCATATTTTCTTGACCATCGGCACACTAGTGGTGATGTGGTCAGCATCACGCCGGCCGCCTTAACCTTGCAAGAGTTTCTCTGGTGTAGGATGGAGCTATTTTCTTTTTTAAAGAGCCAAGTTTTAAAAAATACCCCCGTGTGAGAGACAATCAATAAACAGTCAATTCAGGCGAATATTAAAGAAAATAGGGATGGATAGGACATCCACAAAGATGTTACAGATACTCTTTAAATCTATTTTTGTTTGTATCTCGCTCTTGTCAAACGGGATAAGAATATCTTCTTCTCCTTCTTGGATCCTTAGCCTCAGACTGACAAAGCAGTCATTGGCCATCACGCTTAGTGGTGTCTTGTAGTGCAGAAACAAACTGTCTTCATTTTGCTCGGTCGGTGGCCATCCGACGTGTCGTGCCCCAACTCTGGTTTCATGCTTTGCATCTCAGCCTCCACTGTCCTCCACCAGGCTGTCTTCGGTCTGCCTTTCTTTCGCCGTCCTTCTGGGGTCCATTGCATAGATAGAATATCTGAGATATTATTATTCACAACGATTTTATGACCCCTGCACATTCTACCATTGATCCGTATCACTTATGAGGTTGCGATTAAGTGTCACGTGGCGCTGTTGGCGGCGTGCAAATTGGACTAAATATCAGTGAGCTCATGCGTAAAAATCGGAGAAATGCAAACCATTTTATTTGATGTTTTAAAGTTGTTTAAACAAGACAATACTTGTTGCATTATAAGACATTATAATCATAAACACGTCATTCTTTTATTGTCACACAAAAATATATTTTAGTAGTTACTGTGTGTCTAGAAAAGCGCGGTACACCTGTCAGCACACGAATTACTTGGATATCTGAAATTATAACCTTCGGTTCCAGGGCCACTATATATCATTCAACTCATTGTTTCTGATTTTTATGGAATGTGGAGTCACAAATACAGTTAACCCGTTTGCTTGAAGGATCCAGTTACACGCCCATTGAGGCAGGTTGGGAATATTGTGTTAGGGCCCATATTTTCGGGACCATCGGCACAAATAATGGTTATGTGGTCACCATCACGTCGGCCGCCCTAACCTTCCCAGAGTTGCACTGGTACCCAATTCATGAGTCTGGTTCGACTCCGTAGCCGTTTGCGGTCTACAAAATTCCCGCCTCAACTGGGGATCGAACCATGGACCACTGAGCTAGAAAGCCAGTGCACTAACCACTGCGCTACCGCAGCTCCCGCTTGCATGAAGCTAGCATCAAATCTTATGCCCTTCCAGCAGTGGTTTCTGTAACTACTTGTTTTACACGACTAGGTTACCAACCCCATACACAAACTCCCATTAGGTGTCTTTAACGACGTGCTTGAGAGATAGTAAGCTTATTCTTGCTTATTGTGTCTTTAAAGACCACCGAGAACTATACACGGTAGGGAGAGTAAAATTGAAGGACAAAGTTGCCATAATAAGAGGCACTATTTATGGACAAGCAAAATACAGCGCAGTCCCAATAGTTAGAAGTCGCTGGGATCATTTAAAATACTTCTACTTATCCGAATTTCTACTTATCCGAATTTTGCTCAAAGATAGTTATTTACATCAGAATAAGAGGTAAAGCATGAAGCAATTATTTTAACCATTTAGAAACAGGTATTTCGATTTTAAATGTATTTATTTGAATTTTTTTAAGTTTTCAAAACCAGTTTACAGAAGCCTAAAATTTAGTTCAATTTAATTGCTAGCAGCTTAGTAGCACGTATAAAAAACGTTCGAATTGCATTTTGGTTTAGTATTTTAGCTTTAGCAGTTCCTACACGGATTCCTAGAGCAATAACTTTTGCAGGGGACAAGTAAGCCAATGTAAAAGGTATTTTTTCCCTGACCTAGGGCTTTTGTGTTGTCTAGTGTTTTCCTTCCTTATTTCTTATCAGTACTGCCAAATACTGATTTATGTGTATTATTTTACTAATCACATGCATTGGATTTCACTCTCTGTTTATCTTGAGGATCTCAAAAGCGTAGTAAAAAAAAAAAAAAAAAAAAAAAAAAAAAAAAAAAAAAAAAAAAAAAAAAAAAAAAAAAAAAAAAAAACGCGTATGCCGTGCTGTCAGAGTTTAACGCAAGCCCATTTTCTCGCAAACTGAGGTAACCAGTGTTCGCTTGGTCAGCCTGACGATTATGTGATTGCTGGTTTAACGAATAATAGCGTTGCAAGCTAGTGACTAAAGCTCGGACAATTTTTAACCTTTTATCATCTGGTCCTTAAAGGAATGTGTACGGCCACATATAGTACTGCAAATTAGGCGATGAAGGCAGATCTTCTACTTATGCGAACCCAGTTTGAGTTGGGGCAAAAACATTACTTCGACGTAGTATCCGAGAATTCTCGGTACCAGAATTCGACTTAACCTGAGATTTCAACAAAGCCAACGAAGACATTTGCCGGGAACCTTTACAAATGATTTTATGTAATCGAAACTCGATTTAAGCGAGTTCCGTTTAGATGGACTGCACTGTATATTGACATCGATAGTTTGCCTCCGGGTGCGCAAAAATCAAGAAAGACTGAAGTCAGCTTTTTACAAAATGATCAATGATGATGGTGGACATAAAGCATGTGTCATACTCTCTAGGACGACTTAAACGATTAGAAACTTCGAGATGAAAATTGCAGACTACACTGTTGAAAGCCTGGAACACTTTGATATTTTTGTGGTAATTAATAGGAAATCGTTGGACATAAAGGATGGCATTTGGAGTCTGGGGTCACTTTTGCTGTCGGTTTTCTGTACGACTAGCAAGAAGCAATCACCAGAGCTTGCTGTAGTGGTTTATAAATATATTATGTACATATGCTGAGTTTGCCAGCCTCCTAGGACCAAACAAACGGCGCCATCACCTTGCTGTGACAGTACATCGTGAATGGATGCTCAGCCAATTTTGCACCACATGTCGTATATTCACTTAGCAAAAAAAAAAAAAGAAAAAAAAAAAAAGAAAAAAAAAAACAAACCTACTCATTTTTTTATTATGATTGCATACTGTAAATGAATGCTGTTATGGTAACTTTATAATGTTGCATGCCTTTAAATTAATGCTTAAAGCATCATGTGGGAATGAAAGGATATAGTATGCAAGATTAATGAGAGTGGAAGGGCAGAATGTTAGACGGGTCTGCGCGCCCAATTCTTTACACTTCGAAAATAAAGTTCGTTCGTTCGTTCGTTCGTAGCATGTCACAACTCACATTTTAAACTATATGTTCACAACTTACCTCAATGGGATATACAATCTCCTGGCACAGAAGAATGGACACAGCAAGGCAACTTTGATTAGATGCTTCGAACACTTGGTCAGGAAAATTTTAGTATTCCTCTTATGACGGGTGCTCTGATTTCTTTAGTTTCCAATCTTTGTATTTAAAATTGCAGGTTCTCTTTCACGTTATAAAGACGTCCAAATACTTTGATCTGTCACTATTAATTCTGGAATACTTTGTCCGATCCTTCTCTCTGGCTACTGGGAGTTGCTAATTTGACGTTGCGATGCAATAATACCTTCCGCCCATATTGTCTCCTCTGACTACAGCACCTCGTACACCATAGCATCTCTGGGAAGGTTAAGGCGGCCGGCGTGATGCTGACCACATCAACACTAGTGTGCCGATAGTCATGAAAATATTGGCCTAACAGCATATTCCCAATATACCTCAATGAGCGTGTAACAGGATCCTTGACCTTCTACCTTTACACCGAGGAGAAGTAGAGAAAGGGTATAATCTCCAGTAGAAGAGATATGGTCCGCAACCAGACGACACGTCAACGATTTAAACACCACCCCCTGCAGACACAAAAAGAACAGTCCCAACTAAGATGGTTTTGGTCTTGTTTGCAGAATGGGAGAATATTGGCTACCATGACAAGCATGGGAAACTAAGAGCCAGGGACCCAGACTTGCAGGACGACCCAGAGTGACTGACTGACTGAAATCTGCATAGATAGATGTAAGATCTACAGTGAATGTATAGTTTCAGAGGGCAATAATGAATGCATAAATAACTAAATATATACGAAAAGAGAAATTAAAATTATTTTAGGAATTTGTAGGAAAGGCCCAGAAATGCGTGAAATGACTGGCTTAATTATTTAGCAAAAAAAGTAGATCTTGTACAAAATATACAGTTGTACAAGAGTAGAGATAATTGTAAATATAAATAAGTGTGCAGGGAAAAAAAAGGACAAATCCTGTTGACTTCATCATAAGGAAGATTACATTTGTGTATGAGAAGGATAGTTAATTGTATATGCACGCAAACACCACCAGGCAGAGTTGTCTTCAAGACTTTACTGAACAGTCGCAAGTCGAGTCTTAAGTCTCTTAGTACAAGTCTCAAGTTGAGTCATAAGTTCCTAACATTGGTCTATACGTCGAGCCTCATGTTTGGTCGAAAAGTTCTATAACCAATATCCAATTTATTCGAAAAATCGCACCAATCACTATATTAATAATAAAAAAATACTGATCTCTATTTTTAGTATTTTATTTACTAAAAATTTTGATTGTTATTATTTGATCAAAGAGTAATTGTGTTACTTTTACACAAAATTACTCAGCATCCGATTTATTTTTCAATATCACATTTTATAAACTTTATCTCAGTTTGGCGGGTGGGTTCGCAAGTATTGGCAAGTCTTGAGTCGAGTCGTTAATACAAAACGTGTGAGTAGAGCCTGGAAACGAGACACTGAGGTGACTTAAGTCTGACTCGAGGTTCGAGTCGATTGACTTGAGTCAATAACACTACAACTTGGTGATTAGACTTGCCAGATACCAGCAGATTCAATAGAGAAGCGTACCCACTTGAAAGACTTAGTTTTGATAAAAAAAAGATAGCCGCTCTTAGATATCAGTAATTTTCCTATCTTTCTGATTTTTTTCATCTAGCGGTGGCTCCATCATCAGCAGCTACCATCACCACATCGAAGGTCGGCGGTATTGGATCTCCAATGTGTTATGTCTCTTGTCTTGATGGTGCACTCTTTCCTGTTCATCTATTGATACTATATTCCCACTTATAGCGGATCCTTTTTCTTGGCATTTATCTTCAACTCTTTCTCTATAAAGATTTCAGCAAGGTGTTATATCTTTTTAAAAGGCCGAAATATTTTATCAGAATTTATTTTTTTTTGGTTCGGTTTTTGCCTTCTGGCGAGGCGCGTTACTTTCAACATATGTGATTTTATCAGAGCGCATTTACCCCCCCCCCCCCCCCAACCCTTTTCCACACAAAAAAGTCAACTCTGTCAGCGTTGAAAGATGCTAAGTCCTCAAAAGGACCAACATTAACTATCTGCTAGCAGAAAGCCTTAAAAATGTATTAAAAAAATTTTTTTTTTACAAATACCCCTTTCGGGGCTCAAACTGAGGTCTATTGACTTTATTGAGTAAAATGTGTAAATTATGTGTGATCCCGGACCCGGCTAAGACACTTTGATCTTAGCCAAAAGGCGGAGATCAGAGCGCATTTTTACTCACCAGCTACGTTAACGCCCTAGCTAGTGAGAAAGCTGACTCATCGTGATCTCCTTCATAAATTGTAGCTACATACGCTCACAATTCCGTCTAATAATATAAATACATGATAAATATAATATAGATTTACATGATTCGAGTTGCTAGGTACCGAGAGATTACATATACACGATTATTTATCTCGATGGTCCAATTTTAAAGAAAGATATACACCACCCCCATTTTCCTTGATAAACGATTCTCAGCAACTATAATAATTTTGTCTGCTTGCTTCCCATAGTTGTAGTTACATTAGTTCTCATGTCCGTTTGACAGTATAAACACATAATAAATATGCTATAGACCAATGTGATTCGAGCTGCTCATACTGGATGATTACAAATCAAAGCCTTTCTATCTCGACGGCCCATTTTTTAAGAAAGGTAACCGCCACTTGATGAATCCTTGCAATTGTTACATTTTTCTGATTGTTTCCCCTGGATGTTATTACAACCTTCCACAGCTACGCGAAAACATTGTTATAGTCCAATGTAGGGTGTAGAAGTTGCATTAGTGTGTAGAGGTTGTCTTAGGGTGAAGGGTTGTATTATGGTGTAGAGGTTGTCTTAGGGTGCAGAGGTTGCTTCAGGTTGTAGGGGTTGTCTTAGGGTGTAGAGGTTGTCTTAGGGTGAAGAGGTTGCCTTAGTGTGTACAGATTCCCTTACGGAGTAGAGGTTCCCTTAGTGTGCAGAGGTTGCCTTAGTGTGTAGAGGTTTCCTTAGGGAGTAGAGGTTACCTTAGGGTGTAGGGATTGCCTTAGTGTGTGGAGGTTGCCTTAGGGAGTAGAGGTTGCCTTAGTGTGTAGAGGTTGCTTTAGTGTGTAGAGATTGCCTTAGTGTGTAGAGGTTACCTTAGTGTGTAGAGGTTGCCTTAGTGTGTATAGGTTGCCTTAGTGTGTAGAGGTTGTCTTAGTGTGTAGAGGTTGCTTTAGTGTGTAGAGGTTGCCTTAGCGTGTGGAGGTTGCATTAGGGTGTAGAGGTTGTGTAACTGTCTTTTCCTCTTGTTGAGGTGATCACTGGCCCAAGACAGTATACATGTTGTTAGGTGTGTAGTGCGAGCGTATGATGAAGAGAGTGTGGGTGCGAATGAAGGCGCGAATGTGTTTAGGCTCGTATATATGTAGACCCTGCAACCCATACACTCACATGCAGTAGTCAAGGATGCTTGAACACTGCAGGCACGTTTCAAAACATTTATTGACGATAACACACATAGTAGCATCAACAGGAACAGTCATTGTAAACAAGGTCATGCTGACCGGAAATCGATAACAATACATCAGGCGTTCAAAAGGGCTGGTAAACATTCCAATATTCGTGCATGGTCAATAATAATGTTATTCAATGACAGTTCAAAAAGCCGCCTGATCTCTCTGACTAAACGCGTCAGATACCTTAATCACCTTGACACATAGGTACAACTTGGCATTCCCCGCCAATTGCACATTATCAGGCTGTAGTATAATAGCCGAAAACACAGGCCTCGTTCTGACGTCGGCTGTGTACTGCTGATAAGCAGGTTACCATCAACCCTGCAGTAATGCTTATGTGGACATAAATATGCCGCCAATCTGCGGCTCCCACAATATATCTTCGTCACTGGATTTCTGGATGGTATGAAGACTAATAGTCTTGGATGGCTACCTTGAGCACAACATATATGTTCTGTAATGGAGGACCGGTGAGTTGCAGTTCACAGACTAGGTAATCTTCTAACATGTTCTGCCACCGAAAGCGTAATAATGGAAAAAGTCGGTATTACCTGTAACCGAGTCCACAGAACCTAACAAGGAACTCTGCTGTCATTCCAACGCACAGAGATTCACTGGGGAAAACTGCCATCGCAGTTACTTCGAAGATTCTCCCCGAAAAATACAATGGACCCTTGGTCCCTTCAGAAATTCCAGGACACTTCACGGCTTGCCGGAAGTCTAACTCAACTCCCGCTTAAAAAACACTGCCTATGGGCATACGCCAGAACTGTCTACCTTTGACCCTAAAGGTCAAACACAATGAATGAATAAACAAGGGAAGACAACCCCTAATCAACCTGACATCGCAGGTAAAGACACAATTATTCTTATGATAAAAACATAAGCAAATAACTTGACAGATGACTCCGTCAAAAATGACAGCAACAGGTTGCCTTAGTGTGTAGAGGTTGTATCAGGGAGTAGAGGTTGTCTTAGAGAAAAGAAGTTGACTTAAGGGAAGAGGTTGCCTTAGATAGTAGTCTTATGGGGTAGAGGTTGTCTTAGGAAGCAGAGGTTGTATTAAGGGGTTGAGGTTGCCTTAGGGAGTATAGGTTGTCTTAGGGAGGAGAGGTTGCCGTGGGGAGTAAAGGTTGCCGTAGCGAGTAGAGGATGCATTAGTGTGTAGAGGTTTCCTTAATGTTTGGAGGTTGTCTTAGGGAGTAGAGGTTGTCTAAATTGGTATAGGTTGTCTTACGGGGTAGAGGTTGCCTTAAGAAGTAGAGGTTGTCTTAGGGGATAGAGGTTGCCTTAGGGAGTAGAGGTTGTCTTAGGGGGTAGAGGGGACCTTAGGGAGTAATGGTTATCTTAGGGGGTAGAGGTTACAGTAGGGAGTAGAGGTTGTCATAGGGGGCACAGGTTGTCAAAGGGGGTAGAGGTTACCTTAGGGAGTCGAGGTTGCTTTTTTGGGGGTAGAAGTTTTTTAGGAGTAGAGGTTGCCTTAGTGTGTAGATGTTGCCTTAGTGTGTATAGGTTGCCTTAGTGTGTAGAGGTTGCATTTGTGTGTAGAGATTGCCTTGGTGTGTATAGTTTGTCTCAGGGAGAAGCAGTTGTCTTAGGGGGTAGAGGTTGCCTTAGGAAGTAGTTGTGTTATGGGGTTGATGTTGCTTTGGTGAGTAGAGGTTGCTTTAGGGTGTAGAGGTTTCCGTAATGACTGGGGTTGTCTTAGGGAGTAGAGGTTATCTTATGGGTAGAGGTTGTCTTAGAGGGTGGAGGTTGCCTTAGGGAGTAGGTTATCTTAGGGGTTAGAGGTTTCCTTAGGGAGTAGAGCTTGTCTTAGAGGGTAGAGGGGACCGTAGGGATTAGAGGTTATCTTATTGTCTACAGGTTGCCGTAGGAAGTAGAGGTTGTCTTAGGGGTAGAGGTTACCTTAGGGAGTAGAGGTTGTCTTTTGGGGTAGAGGTTGTTTTAGGGAGTAAAGGGTTCCTTATTGTGGAGATGTTGCCTAAATGTGTAGAGGTTGCCTTAGTATATAGAAGATGCCTGTGAGTGTACAGGTTACATTAGTGTGTAGAGTTTCGTATAGAGGTTGCCTTAGTGTGTAATGTTGTGTTAGGGAGTAGAGGTTGTTTTAGGGGGTAGATGTTGTCTTAGGGGTAGAGGTTGCTTTAGGGAGTAGAAGTAGTCTTAGGGGGTAGAGGTTGCCTAGTGAATAGCTGTCTCACGGGGTAGATGTTGCTTTAGGGAGTAGAGGTTGTCTTAAGGTCTAGAGGTTGTCTTTAGAGTGTAGAGGTTTCCTTAAGGAGTAGAGGTTGCCTAACGGTGTAGAGTTTGCCTTAGGGAGTAGAGGTTGTCTTAGGAGTAGATATTGTCTTATGGAGTAGAGGTTGCCAAGGGAGTAGAGGCTGTTTTAGGGGGTAGATTTTGCCGCAGGGAGAAGAGGTTGCCTTAGTGTGTAGAGGTTGCCTTATGGTGTAGAGGTTTCCTTAATGTGTAGAGGTTTTCTTATGGAGTAGAGGTTGTTTTAGGGGGGTACAGCTTTACGTCGTAGAGGTTGCCTCAGGGAGTAGAGGTTGTCTTAGGAGTAGAGATTTTCTTAGGGGTAGAGGTTGCCTTAGGGAGCAGAGGTTGCCTTTGTGTGTAGAGGCTGCATTAGTGTGTAGAGGTTGTTTTAGTTGGTAGAGGTTCTATAGGGAGTAAAGTTTGTCAGGGGGTAGAGGTTGCCTTAGAGAGTAGAGGTTTCCTTAGGAGGTAGATGTTGCCTTAGGTGTAGAGGCCTTCTTAGGGGTAGAGGTTGCCTTAAGGAGTAGATGTCGCCTTAATTTGTAGAGGTTAACTTAGTGCGTTGAGGTTGCCTTAGTTTATAGAAGTTGCCTTAGTGTGTAGATGTTGCATTTCTGTGTAGAGGTGCCTTAGTGTGTAGAGCTTGTTTTAGTGTTTAGAGGTTGCCGTAGTGTGCAGAGTTTGTCTTAGCGAGTAGTGGTTATATTAGGGGGTAGAGGTTGCCTTAGTGAGTAGATGTTGTCTTAGGGTGTAGTAGTTGTCATAGGGAGTAGTTGTCTTAGGGGGTAGAGGTTGCCTTTGGGAGTAGAGTTTGTCTTAGGGTGTAGTGGTTGTCATAGGGAGTAGTTGTCTTAGGGGATAGAGGTTGCATTAGGGAGTAAACGTTGTCTTAGAGGGTAAAGGGGACATTGTGTAGCAGAAGTTTTTTAGGGGGTAGAGGTTACCGTAGGGAGTAGAGGTTGTCTTTAGGGGTAGAGGTTGTTTTATGGAGTAGAGGTTGCCTTAGTGTGTAGATGTTGCCTAAGTGTGTAGAGGTTGACTTAGTGTGCTGAGTTTGCCTTTATATGTAGAGGTTGCTTTAGTGTGTAGAGGTTGCCATAGTGTGTAGTTGACTTAGTGAGTAGTCTTAGATGGTAGATGTTGTCTACGAGGGTAGAGGTTGCCTTAGGGAGTAGAGAATGCCTTAGGGGGTAGATGTTGCCTTAGGGATTACGGGGTCGATGTTGCTTTAGGGAGTAGAGGTTGTCTTAAGGTGTAGAGGTTGTCTTAGAGTGTAGAGGTTGCCTTAAGGAATATATTTACGGTGCAGAAGTTGTCTTATGGATTAGAGGTTGTCTTAGTGAGTAGAGATTGTCTAATGGTAGAGGTTGCCAAGGGAGTAGAGGTTGTCTTAGGGGCAGAGGCCGCCGTAGGGAGATGAGGTTGCCTTAGTGTGTAGAGGCTGCCTTATGGTGTTTAGTTTTCCTTAATGTGTAGATGTTGTCTTAGTGGATAGAGGCTGCCTTAGGGAGTAGAGGTAATCTTAGGGGGTAGACGTTGCCGTAGGGTTCCCTTAGTGTGTAGAGGTCTTCTTAAAGTGTAGAGGTTGACTTATGGAGTAGAGGTTGTCTTAGCGGGTAGAGGTTGTCTCAGGGGTAGAGGTTGCCTTAGGGAGTAGAGGCTGTCTTAAGGGGTAGATGCTGCTTTAGTGTTTAGAGGTTGCCTTTGTGTGTAGCCTTGGTCTGCAGAGGTTGTCTTAAGGGGTAGAGGTGGGAGTCGCGCTGGTGTAATGGCTACAACGTTGTACTGGCGACCAGGTGTTCATGGTTCAAACCCGGCCGTCGGCGTTTGAAGAAATGTTTACGACCGGAAATTTGACTGAATAATCTGAACGGCTCCTACACATAAATCCCGTGTGGATGGGAAGGAGCGAAGCTCCTGACCGGGTTGGAAGGAAAGTCCACTGACCCCCCCAGCCTCGCAATGACATGTCATTGGGCCGAAAGAGCTAGAAAGCTCGAGTGCCGCTGGTTATAGAAAAAAAAAAAAAAGAAAAAAAAAAAAAGAAAAAAAAAAAAGGGGGGTAGAGGTTCCTTAGGGATTAGAGGTTGTCAGGGGGTAGATATTGCCTTAGGGAGTAGAGGTTGTCTTATGTTGTAGAACTTGCCTTAGGGAGTAGAGGTTTCCTTAGGGGATAGATATTGCCTTAGGTGTAGTAGTTGTCATAATGAAAAGTTGTCTTAAGGGGTAGATGTTGCTTTAGGTAGTAGAGGTTGTCTTAGGGTGTATAGGTTTCCGTAATGTGTTGGGATTGTCTTAAGGAGTAGATGTTGTCTTAAGGGGTAGAGGTTGTCTTAGGGAATAGAGGTTGCCTTAAGGAGTACAAATTATCTTAGGTGTAGAGGGGACAATAAGAAGCAGAGGTTTTTTAGGGAGTAGAGGTTACAGCAGGGAGTAAAGGTTGTCTTTGGGGGTAGAGGTGGTTTTATGGAGTGGAGGATGCTTTAGTGTGTAGATGTTGCCTAAGTGTGTAGAGGTTGACTTAACGTGTTGAGGTTACCTTTGTGTGTAGAGGTTGCCTTAGTCTGTAGAGGTTGTCTTAGTCGGTAGATGTTCCTTAGGGAGTAGAGGTTGTCTTATGTTGTAGAGGTTGCCTTAGGGAGTAGAGTTCCCTTAGGGGATAGATGTTGCCTTAGGTGTAGTTGTTGTCATAGGGAGTAGTTGTCTTAGGGGGTAGATGTTGCTTTTAGGTGTAAAGTAGAGGTTGTGGTTGTGGTTGCTTAGATAGTACATGATCGCCCTGACCGCGGGTCATCACCCTCCAGGTGTAAAAATTGACTTGTTTAGACGGGAAATCAAAAACGGTTACCATTTCCAAAGGATGAAACGGCGGATCAAAAGGAAAAAAAAAGTACATATGACTGAAAAAAAATTGCGTGAGACTAGCAAGGCTAAGGAGACGCAATTGGGGGGGGGGGGGGGGGGGGGGGAGGGGGGGGGGGGGGGGGGGGGGGAGGGGGACGGAAAAAAAAGTCACGTTCCCCAAGTTGACATAAAGTAAGGAACTCGACAGAAGGGACCCTGGATATGATACGCCACAGTCATTTATTGGACGCTTTTGCGATACCAAGCCTTTGATTTGAATTCAGCGGCTAAACGCAGATGCTTGAAATATTACAAAATTTAAAAAGTAACTTTTTCTTAATATTAATGTTAGGAATATAAAAATTAGCTGGCCGGATGGCCCATTCTGAGCAGTGAAATAATATGTTTTTAATTTTACAGACGGATAGATAATAATGAAAATAATGACAAAAGACAGTGTTGTTCACAACAGCGAAAGACTGCATTGAATCAAAAGTGTCGCTATTTGCACAAAAAATCGCGACCTTGAGACGCAGGTGTTCAAATCTACTTAGCATGGAAGAGAAGGGATATTGGTGGAAGCTGTGTCTAAAAATAACTTTTATCGACAAAATTTTGGAGGGGAGAGAAAGGTTGGTTCAAAAATCAAGTACGTTTTTGGGAAAACGCAAGTAGAGACGGACAGACTAACAGATAAAAATCCATACTTGACTGAAGCATGACTGAAATGACTTTAGTGTAGGAAATTTGAATTTAAAAAAAACCAAGGCATTGATTGGCCACAGACAATCATATTATCCGCGCTCAGACGAGCTTTTTTGCCATTCCTCAATAGTTGTCCAGTGATAGACACAGTAAATTTCAAGTGTGGTGATTTCCAAATGAAATAAATTGAAATAAGTTCAGGGACGCCATACTATAGCCAGCAGCTCAGCTGAGTTTTGCTAGCATTTCTGTGTTCTTTATTCATAATCTGGTAAGATTGAAATTATTTCTTTGTATATTTTGAATATTGTTTAATGTTTCGAGTGATTTGATACTGCCATATCGAAATCTAGCCTTACAAACAAGTAAGGATTCGCTCTGGACCCCCCGCCCTAGTTCAGGGTCTAGGGACAAACAATATATAAACTACAGCAAGGTTTAGGAAGGGGTGATCAAGTGTTGAGAACAGTGAATCATATCACTTATCCTATTGTATGGCAGTGAGATAATGCACCTATTTCAGAATCTGTAGACTGGGGAAACTTACCCTATGCGAAACCAACTAGGTAAGATGTGCTGTCTGGTCAGAGAGAACTGACCCTGTTTATGTGGTGTTATTGTAATTTGTTATGTGTAGAAGTGGCTTATTAGGTAAGGTTCTGAGCAAAAAACCAATACTTTATTTCAGAGCTGTGAGTTCGATCTTGACACTAAGGTGGTGTCAAATGCTGATTAATAATTGAAGTGAGGACCCGTGCAGGGTACATTTCGACAGAACATCTGTGTATTGCTCAAGCACGGAGAGGTGGGGCCATCATATTCCAGCACCAGAACAAATCTGGCAAAGTTAAGTAGGCTAGCTGGCCTGCTGAACTTACACCAACTTCATAAAACTAGCACCCAAGAGAATTTACTACTGAAGCATCCCATTTCCTTCCATCATTAATGGACAATGCTGTGTAGGCATAAACAGGGAGGGATGAAGCCACCCCAACAGCACATCCATTCATAGTTTTCCCAGGAAAATTAACATTACGAACAGTAATACTATAATTAATCTTGAAGATTGCATATGTAAACATCTTTCATTTAACATGCCATTTATTCATGCCATTCATTCATAAATTTCAAAATCTTTGCATAAGTTCTGGCCAAAATAAAACCTTGGTTCAGAACAAATAAATTTAAAAAAAGATTTTCTATTCTAAATTTAACCAGCTGAATTTAGTTCATTGTGTTATAAATTTTATTGATAGTATTAGACTTAATTAATATCTGTGTGTGTGTTGTATATGTCCATACAACACATTGCATTCAGTACCCTAGATTTTAACGTAGCCACATTCATTAGTAAAAAAAAAGATATGTGTGAGGTCATAAAGTGGTAGCACGAAAGGGCCTTCTGTATATTCACAGCTACAATTATCTCAGGAGCCTTCACAGCTGACCTCACGCATCACACTAGGTGATAACACCACCATACAATACCATCAAAATCCACTACATATATTGGGGTCTTGTCCAGGGATAATTAGCATAAACAGTAATATAAGGATCTCCTGGTGGGAGAAATAAAATTAGGGGAACAAAATTGTAAAATTCCCTTAAAATTAAAAGTGTCCCTTTAAATTAAAAGGGCAATTAGAAGTTGGTGAATCTTCACAGCCAGTAATAATTAATTAGTTAACTGGTTAGTTAGAATTAGTTAGACTATAGTCATAAGAAGTACTTAGTGTATTTACTGGTTAGAGATTTATCTTGTATATTATTATATTGTCTAAAAAGTATGGCGGAGCTAGCAAAATTCCGATCAGCTGCTGTGCTGACCGCAAAGGAGATGGGAATGGATGGTCAGATTTTAATTCAATACGTAACGGCTGAATGTGATAAATATATTGAAAGGGAAGATAGAAAGGTAGCTGAAGAGAAGAGGTTACAAATTGAGGCGGATAGAGAAATTAAGAGGCTGCAGATTGAGGCAGAAGACAAACGACAGCAAAGGGAGGCAGAAGAAAAAAAAGATTGACTGCCGAAAGGGAGGCAGAAGATAGAAGGTTGCAAAGGGAGCACGAATTACGACTAAGGGAGCTGGAATTACAAGGCCAGGCTCCTGAAAATGGTGCCAGCCCTTTTGCCTCAGATGCTACGCCCAGTCTGGGAGCCTCAAACTCAGCTATGGGGTTTCATTTAGACCATTTTGTTGAAAAAAGACGATGACATAGAGGGGTACCTAGGACGTTTTGAGTTATTAGCTACTACATATGGGTTAGAGAGAGAGAGGTGGAGTTTAAAGTTATCACAAGGACTGAGAGGTACTTCTTATGAAGTCTTTGCTAAAATGAACAGGGAAGACCAAGACAATTATGACATGTTAAAGCAGGCTTTGTTATTAAGGTACGAGAAGAATGGTGAATTTTATCGTAAGAAATTTAGAAATGCCAAACTGTTGTCTGGGGAGACATACCACCAATTCTCTGCTAGACTGGAAACCTATTTGGAGAAATGGACTGCTCTGGGGAAGACCCAAGATCTTAAAGAAATGATCATGATTGAGCAATTGAGAGAGTCCATGGCTCCAGACATGAGAAAATTTCTCATGGAACAAGGTGCAGAGAAGTTGGGAGAGGTTTTAAATGTCGCTGAGAGGTATCAGGCAGCCCAGGCAGAGGTAAGTGGTGCTAAAAAGAAGCACATAGATAATTTTAAAGCTCCACAGCAATTTAATAAATTTGATAATAGAGAGCAGGGAAATAAAGGTAGGACAAACTTTGAGCGGCCAAGAAATGACTATCGCGACAGAAACTCACAGTTCAATGACCAAAAGTTCAATGAAAGAAAACCGTTGAACCAAGGAAAAAGATGGTGTAAATGGTGCAAGAAAGATAACCATAACACCGAATTTTGTAGAAGGAAACCTTCAAACATTGCTGCAATGAAGTCGGGGACGCAAAGATTAAAGGTTAATCCTAATGGACAACAGGAACCTTATCACCCCCCAGTTTGTGAGGATGTTATTTGTAATGGGGTCACCATAAGGTGCCTTTATGATACAGGTTTGGATTATGATTCAGTTGTGAAGTCTAGCCTAGTGGACCCAAGTCAGTATACCACAGAAACAGTGGAAATACAAGGGGCGACTAAGGACATACCACTCATGACACTTCCCATCGCAAGGATAACGGTGAAAACTCGCTATGTGGAAGGAGAAATCAGAGCAGCAGTGATAGATGAACCAATCTACCCTCTGATATTGGGGTGTAGATACGTCTTCTTGGGGAATCCCGAGAAACCTGTGATCATGGCGACAGTGCAGACCAGGTCACAGAAGAAGGAGGAAGAAGGTGAACCTATAAATGCTCATCCAGAGGAGATGAGAAAGGCGCAGGCTGAGGATAGGACACTCAAGCCATGTTTTAAAAAATTGCCCAAATGCCACACACCTCCGAGCAAGGGGGAATATTTCATGAAGAACAAACTATTATACAGGAAGGCCGGAACTGGAACAAATGGTCACAACCAGCTGGTTCTTCCCACCTCATATAGAGATAAAGTGATGGAACTCGGGCATGCGATTCCCTTCAGTGGTCACATGGGGATCAGCGCCACAGGACAGCGTATAGCTTGTCATTACTTCTGGCCAGGGATAACGGAGGATATAAAAAGATATGTCAAATCCTGCCCTGAATGTCAAAGGGTAGCTCCAAAGCACTGGACTGCTCCTGCAACTCTAGGGGAAATGCCCATAGTGGGAACACCTTTTGAGAGGGTTGCAGTGGATATTGTGGGACCTCTCACTCGGACCAAGAGGAGGAACAGTTACATCCTTACTCTGGTGGACACTTGTTCTATGTGGGGAGAGGCGGTAGCCCTGCCATCAATTGATTCAAAACATGTAGCAGAGGCACTACTTACAATATTCACCCGATTAGGATTCCCGCATCAAATCTTGACGGATAATGGATCTCAGTTCAAGGGGAAACTAACGGAAGAAGTTTTTAAACTATTTCAAGCCAGACACTTTCATTGTAGTCCGTACCATCCACAAGGGAACGGCCAGGTAGAGAGGTTCAACGGGACTCTCATTTCTATCCTGAGAAAGCTGGCACACGAAAAACCGGATCTGTGGGATCAATTCCTGCCCGCCGCATTGTTTGCGTATCGGGAGGTACCGCATAGTTCAACCGGGATGGCTCCCGCAACTCTGCTATTTGGGAGGCCAATAAAAGGTCCTTTAGAAGCTTTATTAAGGACCTGGACGGATGAGAAGGCGGAAGAACCTGTTACCTCATCTTATCAATACGTGAACGAACTGACCACTCGTTTGAAAGCTGGATGGAAACTGGCAAATGATAATTTGAAACAAGCCAGGAAGAAACATGCAGCATATTTTAATAGGAAGGCAAAGGACCGAGAACTAGCTGTGGGAGAGAAGGTGCTTCTTCTACTACCCGGTAGCCAGAATAAATTACAAATTGGTTGGCAAGGTCCATATACGGTTCTAGAGAAGGTGTCTAGAACAAACTATAAAATTGACAAAAAGGGGAAGGAGAAAGTTTATCATGTAAACTTATTAAAGAAGTATCTGGACAGACCACTCCAGGAAAGCACCCCCTTATTGACCTTGGCTATTGCAACCCAGATGCAAAAGGAACCACTCACCTCACATGAATACCCATTACATCCTTGTGAAACAGCAGCACAGGTAAAAGTCAGTAAGCACCTGACTAAAAACCAGAGGGAGAGAGTTCAACAGGTTCTGGAGGAACATACAGATGTACTAACAGATAAACCAGGCCATACAAATTTGCTACAGTATGACATGAAACTGGTAGACTCAAACCCAATCTGTATGAGAGCCTATTCTATTCCGTTCGCGAAGGAGAAGGCATTGAAGGAAGAAATAGATTATTTGCTGAAGGAGGGGATTATTTCGCACAGTGAATCATCTTTTAGTTCTAGTGTCGTTTTGTTGAGAAAACCGTCTGGGGAACACAGACTGTGCATAGATTACAGGAAACTGAATGCTGTCACAGAAGGACAAGTGGATCCATTACCAGACACAAAAACAGTTATTTGCCAGACTGAACAAGGCAAAATACTTTTCAAAGGTGGATCTTAGTAAAGGCTATTACCAGATCCCAGTGAAGCCTGAAGTGAGACCTTATTTGGCTTTTAGCACTTCGGATGGACATTATGAATTCAATATGCTACCATTCGGACTGAAAAATGCTCCGAGTGTATTTTCAAGGATGATGCGCAAATTGTTGGATCCCCTGAATAACCCATGTATCACGAATTTCATGGATGATATTCTCGTCGCCACAGAGACATTTGAAGAACACATTGAAGCTCTAGAAATGTTATTTAATAGACTTCGGGAGGCGAACTTAACTGCTAGGCCAACAAAATGTTGTATTGGATGCAAAGAGTTGGAATTCTTGGGACACACTGTATATCAGGGTAACATGACCCCTGACCCCAAGAACTTGGAAAAACTGCAGAGAGCACCTAGACCACAAACAAAAAAGGACGTGCGATCATTCGTGTCGTTATGCGGATTTTATCAGAAATACATCAAAAATTTTAACGCTATTTGTGCTCCTCTGACTGATCTGACTCGCAAGGGACTTCCAGATAAAATTATTTGGACTGCACAATGTGAACTAGCGTTCCAAGAGTTAAAGGAAAAACTCACTAGCAGGCCTATTCTCAAACTGCCTGATTTGACACAGGACTTTGTCTTAAGAACCGATGCAAGTAATGTAGGACTCGGAGGGGCTTTGTTGCAAAGATCATCTTCACCTGATGGGGAACTGAAACCAGTCGCTTATGCAAGCCGCAAATTGAATAAGGCGGAACAAGGATACTCCACAAGCGAAAAAGAATGTTTAGCGTTAATCTGGGCAATAAAGAAGTTTCAAATCTATCTGTATGGTAGGACTTTTGTGGTGGAGACGGATCATCAGCCTCTCGTATTCTTATCTCAGGCTAAGCATGAAAACGCAAGATTGCTGAGGTGGTCTTTATTACTTCAACCTTATCAGTTTAGTATCCAATATATCCCAGGCAAATTGAATGTCGGTGCAGATTTCCTCAGTCGGCACCCCTGTGATCAAAATTAGAGTAATGGCAGACGGGAGGAGAGATTTTATCTATGTGTATCACTGGTTTTAGAACTTGCCGTAGGCATGTTTTCAAGTGGGGAGATGTGTCATAAAATTAACAAGTGATACAACGTAAAAATATCTCCAAAGGATAAAATGTAAGGATAAAAACATAATGCGTAAGCTGCTGATAGTACATGATCGCCCTGACCGCGGGTCATCACCCTCCATAAAAATTGACTTGTTAGACGGGAAATCAAAACGGTTACCATTTGGAGGGATGAGAACGGCGGATCAAAAGGAAAAAAAAAAATATGACTGAAAAAAATTGCGTGAGACTAGCAAGGCTAAGGAGACGCAATTGGGGGGGGGGGGGGGGGGGGGAAACGGAGGAAAAAAAGTCACGTCCCCCAAATTGACACGAGGGACGGAATGATACGCCACGGACGCTTTTGCGATACCAAGCCTTTGATTTGAATTCAGCGGCTAAACGCAGATGCTTGAAATATTACAAAATTTAAAAAGTAACTTTTCTTAATATTAATGTTAGGAATATAAAAATTAGCTGGCCGGATGGCCCATTCTGAGCAGTGAAATAATATGTTTTTAATTTTACAGACGGATAGATAATAATGAAAATAATGACAAAAGACAGTGTTGTTCACAACAGCGAAAGACTGCATTGAATCAAAAGTGTCGCTATTTGCACAAAAATCGCGACCTTGAGACGCAGGTGTTCAAATCTACTTAGCATGGAAGAGAAGGGATATTGGTGGAAGCTGTGTCTAAAAATAACTTTTATCGACAAAATTTTGGAGGGGAGAGAAAGGTTGGTTCAAAAATCAAGTACGTTTTGTGAAAAACGCAAGTAGAGACGGACAGACTAACAGATAAAAATCCATACTTGACTGAAGCATGACTGAAATGACTTTAGTGTAGGAAATTTGAATTTAAAAAAACCAAGGCATTGATTGGCCACAGACAATCATATTATCCGCGCTCAGACGAGCTTTTTTGCCATTCCTCAATAGTTGTCCAGTGATAGACACAGTAAATTTCAAGTGTGGTGATTTCCAAATGAAATAAATTGAAATAAGTTCAGGGACGCCATACTATAGCCAGCAGCTCAGCTGAGTTTTGCTAGCATTTCTGTGTTCTTTATTCATAATCTGGTAAGATTGAAATTATTTCTTTGTATATTTTGAATATTGTTTAATGTTCGAGTGATTTGATACTGCCATATCGAAATCTAGCCTTACAAACAAGTAAGGATTCGCTCTGGACCCCCCCGCCCTAGTTCAGGGTCTAGGGACAAACAATATATAAACTACAGCAAGGTTTAGGAAGGGGTGATCAAGTGTTGAGAACAGTGAATCATATCACTTATCCTATTCTATGGCAGTGAGATAATGCACCTATTTCAGAATCTGTAGACTGGGGAAACTTACCCTATGCGAAACCAACTAGGTAAGATGTGCTGTCTGGTCAGAGAGAACTGACCCTGTTTATGTGGTGTTATTGTAATTTGTTATGTGTAGAAGTGGCTTATTAGGTAAGGTTCTGAGCAAAAACCAATACTTTATTTCAGAGCTGTGAGTTCGATCTTGACACTAAGGTGGTGTCAAATGCTGATTAATAATTGAAGTGAGGACCCGTGCAGGGTACATTTCGACAGAACATCTGTGTATTGCTCAAGCACGGAGAGGTGGGGCCATCATATTCCAGCACCAGAACAAATCTGGCAAAGTTAAGTAGGCTAGCTGGCCTGCTGAACTTACACCAACTTCATAAAACTAGCACCCAAGAGAATTTACTACTGAAGCATCCCATTTCCTTCCATCATTAATGGACAATGCTGTGTAGGCATAAACAGGGAGGGATGAAGCCACCCCAACAGCACATCCATTCATAGTTTTCCCAGGAAAATTAACATTACGAACAGTAATACTATAATTAATCTTGAAGATTGCATATGTAAACATCTTTCATTTAACATGCCATTTATTCATGCCATTCATTCATAAATTTCAAAATCTTTGCATAAGTTCTGGCCAAAATAAAACCTTGGTTCAGAACAAATAAATTTAAAAAAAGATTTTCTATTCTAAATTTAACCAGCTGAATTTAGTTCATTGTGTTATAAATTTTATTGATAGTATTAGACTTAATTAATATCTGTGTGTGTTTGTATATGTCCATACAACACATTGCATTCAGTACCCTAGATTTTAACGTAGCCACATTCATTAGTAAAAAAAATATGTGTGAGGTCATAAAGTGGTAGCACGAAAGGGCCTTCTGTATATTCACAGCTACAATTATCTCAGGAGCCTTCACAGCTGACCTCACGCATCACACTAGGTGATAACACCACCATACAATACCATCAAAATCCACTACATATATTGGGGTCTTGTCCAGGGATAATTAGCATAAACAGTAATATAAGGATCTCCTGGTGGGAGAAATAAAATTAGGGGAACAAAATTGTAAAATTCCCTTAAAATTAAAAGTGTCCCTTTAAATTAAAAGGGCAATTAGAAGTTGGTGAATCTTCACAGCCAGTAATAATTAATTAGTTAACTGGTTAGTTAGAATTAGTTAGACTATAGTCATAAGAAGTACTTAGTGTATTTACTGGTTAGAGATTTATCTTGTATATTATTATATTGTCTAAAAAGTATGGCGGAGCTAGCAAAATTCCGATCAGCTGCTGTGCTGACCGCAAAGGAGATGGGAATGGATGGTCAGATTTTAATTCAATACGTAACGGCTGAATGTGATAAATATATTGAAAGGGAAGATAGAAAGGTAGCTGAAGAGAAGAGGTTACAAATTGAGGCGGATAGAGAAATTAAGAGGCTGCAGATTGAGGCAGAAGATAAAAAGGCCGAAAGGGAGGCAGAAGAAAAAAGATTGACTGCCGAAAGGGAGGCAGAAGATAGAAGGTTGCAAAGGGAGCACGAATTACGACTAAGGGAGCTGGAATTACAAGGCCAGGCTCCTGAAAATGGTGCCAGCCCTTTTGCCTCAGATGCTACGCCCAGTCTGGGAGCCTCAAACTCAGCTATGGGGTTTCATTTAGACCATTTTGTTGAAAAAGACGATGACATAGAGGGGTACCTAGGACGTTTTGAGTTATTAGCTACTACATATGGGTTAGAGAGAGAGAGGTGGAGTTTAAAGTTATCACAAGGACTGAGAGGTACTTCTTATGAAGTCTTTGCTAAAATGAACAGGGAAGACCAAGACAATTATGACATGTTAAAGCAGGCTTTGTTATTAAGGTACGAGAAGAATGGTGAATTTTATCGTAAGAAATTTAGAAATGCCAAACTGTTGTCTGGGGAGACATACCACCAATTCTCTGCTAGACTGGAAACCTATTTGGAGAAATGGACTGCTCTGGGGAAGACCCAAGATCTTAAAGAAATGATCATGATTGAGCAATTGAGAGAGTCCATGGCTCCAGACATGAGAAAATTTCTCATGGAACAAGGTGCAGAGAAGTTGGGAGAGGTTTTAAATGTCGCTGAGAGGTATCAGGCAGCCCAGGCAGAGGTAAGTGGTGCTAAAAAGAAGCACATAGATAATTTTAAAGCTCCACAGCAATTTAATAAATTTGATAATAGAGAGCAGGGAAATAAAGGTAGGACAAACTTTGAGCGGCCAAGAAATGACTATCGCGACAGAAACTCACAGTTCAATGACCAAAAGTTCAATGAAAGAAAACCGTTGAACCAAGGAAAAAGATGGTGTAAATGGTGCAAGAAAGATAACCATAACACCGAATTTTGTAGAAGGAAACCTTCAAACATTGCTGCAATGAAGTCGGGGACGCAAAGATTAAAGGTTAATCCTAATGGACAACAGGAACCTTATCACCCCCCAGTTTGTGAGGATGTTATTTGTAATGGGGCCACCATAAGGTGCCTTTATGATACAGGTTTGGATTATGATTCAGTTGTGAAGTCTAGCCTAGTGGACCCAAGTCAGTATACCACAGAAACAGTGGAAATACAAGGGGCGACCAAGGACATACCACTCATGACACTTCCCATCGCAAGGATAACGGTGAAAACTCGCTATGTGGAAGGAGAAATCAGAGCAGCAGTGATAGATGAACCAATCTACCCTCTGATATTGGGGTGTAGATACGTCTTCTTGGGGAATCCCGAGAAACCTGTGATCATGGCGACAGTGCAGACCAGGTCACAGAAGAAGGAGGAAGAAGGTGAACCTATAAATGCTCATCCAGAGGAGATGAGAAAGGCGCAGGCTGAGGATAGGACACTCAAGCCATGTTTTAAAAAATTGCCCAAATGCCACACACCTCCGAGCAAGGGGGAATATTTCATGAAGAACAAACTATTATACAGGAAGGCCGGAACTGGAACAAATGGTCACAACCAGCTGGTTCTTCCCACCTCATATAGAGATAAAGTGATGGAACTCGGGCATGCGATTCCCTTCAGTGGTCACATGGGGATCAGCGCCACAGGACAGCGTATAGCTTGTCATTACTTCTGGCCAGGGATAACGGAGGATATAAAAAGATATGTCAAATCCTGCCCTGAATGTCAAAGGGTAGCTCCAAAGCACTGGACTGCTCCTGCAACTCTAGGGGAAATGCCCATAGTGGGAACACCTTTTGAGAGGGTTGCAGTGGATATTGTGGGACCTCTCACTCGGACCAAGAGGAGGAACAGTTACATCCTTACTCTGGTGGACACTTGTTCTATGTGGGGAGAGGCGGTAGCCCTGCCATCAATTGATTCAAAACATGTAGCAGAGGCACTACTTACAATATTCACCCGATTAGGATTCCCGCATCAAATCTTGACGGATAATGGATCTCAGTTCAAGGGGAAACTAACGGAAGAAGTTTTTAAACTATTTCAAGCCAGACACTTTCATTGTAGTCCGTACCATCCACAAGGGAACGGCCAGGTAGAGAGGTTCAACGGGACTCTCATTTCTATCCTGAGAAAGCTGGCACACGAAAAACCGGATCTGTGGGATCAATTCCTGCCCGCCGCATTGTTTGCGTATCGGGAGGTACCACACATAGTTCAACCGGGATGGCTCCCGCAACTCTGCTATTTGGGAGGCCAATAAAAGGTCCTTTAGAAGCTTTATTAAGGACCTGGACGGATGAGAAGGCGGAAGAACCTGTTACCTCATCTTATCAATATGTGAACGAACTGACCACTCGTTTGAAAGCTGGATGGAAACTGGCAAATGATAATTTGAAACAAGCCAGGAAGAAACATGCAGCATATTTTAATAGGAAGGCAAAGGACCGAGAACTAGCTGTGGGAGAGAAGGTGCTTCTTCTACTACCCGGTAGCCAGAATAAATTACAAATTGGTTGGCAAGGTCCATATACGGTTCTAGAGAAGGTGTCTAGAACAAACTATAAAATTGACAAAAAGGGGAAGGAGAAAGTTTATCATGTAAACTTATTAAAGAAGTATCTGGACAGACCACTCCAGGAAAGCACCCCCTTATTGACCTTGGCTATTGCAACCCAGATGCAAAAGGAACCACTCACCTCACATGAATACCATTACATCCTTGTGAAACAGCAGCACAGGTAAAAGTCAGTAAGCACCTGACTAAAAACCAGAGGGAGAGAGTTCAACAGGTTCTGGAGGAACATACAGATGTATTAACAGATAAACCAGGCCATACAAACTTGCTACAGTATGACATGAAACTGGTAGACTCAAACCCAATCTGTATGAGAGCCTATTCTATTCCGTTCGCGAAGGAGAAGGCATTGAAGGAAGAAATAGATTATTTGCTGAAGGAGGGGATTATTTCGCACAGTGAATCATCTTTTAGTTCTAGTGTCGTTTTGTTGAGAAAACCGTCTGGGGAACACAGACTGTGCATAGATTACAGGAAACTGAATGCTGTCACAGAAGGACAAGTGGATCCATTACCAGACACAAAACAGTTATTTGCCAGACTGAACAAGGCAAAATACTTTTCAAAGGTGGATCTTAGTAAAGGCTATTACCAGATCCCAGTGAAGCCTGAAGTGAGACCTTATTTGGCTTTTAGCACTTCGGATGGACATTATGAATTCAATATGCTACCATTCGGACTGAAAAATGCTCCGAGTGTATTTTCAAGGATGATGCGCAAATTGTTGGATCCCCTGAATAACCCATGTATCACGAATTTCATGGATGATATTCTCGTCGCCACAGAGACATTTGAAGAACACATTGAAGCTCTAGAAATGTTATTTAATAGACTTCGGGAGGCGAACTTAACTGCTAGGCCAACAAAATGTTGTATTGGATGCAAAGAGTTGGAATTCTTGGGACACACTGTATATCAGGGTAACATGACCCCTGACCCCAAGAACTTGGAAAAACTGCAGAGAGCACCTAGACCACAAACAAAAAAGGACGTGCGATCATTCGTGTCGTTATGCGGATTTTATCAGAAATACATCAAAAATTTTAACGCTATTTGTGCTCCTCTGACTGATCTGACTCGCAAGGGACTTCCAGATAAAATTATTTGGACTGCACAATGTGAACTAGCGTTCCAAGAGTTAAAGGAAAAACTCACTAGCAGGCCTATTCTCAAACTGCCTGATTTGACACAGGACTTTGTCTTAAGAACCGATGCAAGTAATGTAGGACTCGGAGGGGCTTTGTTGCAAAGATCATCTTCACCTGATGGGGAACTGAAACCAGTCGCTTATGCAAGCCGCAAATTGAATAAGGCGGAACAAGGATACTCCACAAGCGAAAAAGAATGTTTAGCGTTAATCTGGGCAATAAAGAAGTTTCAAATCTATCTGTATGGTAGGACTTTTGTGGTGGAGACGGATCATCAGCCTCTCGTATTCTTATCTCAGGCTAAGCATGAAAAACGCAAGATTGCTGAGGTGGTCTTTATTACTTCAACCTTATCAGTTTAGTATCCAATATATCCCAGGCAAATTGAATGTCGGTGCAGATTTCCTCAGTCGGCACCCCTGTGATCAAAATTAGAGTAATGGCAGACGTGAGGAGAGATTTTATCTATGTGTATCACTGGTTTTAGAACTTGCCGTAGGCATGTTTTCAAGTGGGGAGATGTGTCATAAAATTAACAAGTGATACAACGTAAAAATATCTCCAAAGGATAAAATGTAAGGATAAAAACATAATGCGTAAGCTGCTGATAGTACATGATCGCCCTGACCGCGGGTCATCACCCTCCATAAAAATTGACTTGTTAGACGGGAAATCAAAACGGTTACCATTTGGAGGGATGAGAACGGCGGATCAAAAGAAAAAAAAAAAAATATGACTGAAAAAAATTGCGTGAGACTAGCAAGGCTAAAGAGACGCAATTGTGGGGGGGGGGGGGGGGGGGGGGGGGGGGGAACAGGGGAAAAAGAGTCAGTTTCCCCAAGTTGACAAAAGTAAGAACACAGAAGGTATATGATACGCCACAGTCATTTATTGGACGCTTTTGCGATACCAAGCCTTTGATTTGAATTCAGCGGCTAAACGCAGATGCTTGAAATATTACAAAATTTAAAAAGTAACTTTTTCTTAATATTAATGTTAGGAATATAAAAATTAGCTGGCCGGATGGCCCATTCTGAGCAGTGAAATAATATGTTTTTTAATTTTACAGACGGATAGATAATAATGAAAATAATGACAAAAGACAGTGTTGTTCACAACAGCGAAAGACTGCATTGAATCAAAAGTGTCGCTATTTGCACAAAAAATCGCGACCTTGAGACGCAGGTGTTCAAATCTACTTAGCATGGAAGAGAAGGGATATTGGTGGAAGCTGTGTCTAAAAATAACTTTTATCGACAAAATTTTGGAGGGGAGAGAAAGGTTGGTTCAAAAATCAAGTACGTTTTGTGAAAACGCAAGTAGAGACGGACAGACTAACAGATAAAAATCCATACTTGACTGAAGCATGACTGAAATGACTTTAGTGTAGGAAATTTGAATTTAAAAAAAACCAAGGCATTGATTGGCCACAGACAATCATATTATCCGCGCTCAGACGAGCTTTTTTGCCATTCCTCAATAGTTGTCCAGTGATAGACACAGTAAATTTCAAGTGTGGTGATTTCCAAATGAAATAAATTGAAATAAGTTCAGGGACGCCATACTATAGCCAGCAGCTCAGCTGAGTTTTGCTAGCATTTCTGTGTTCTTTATTCATAATCTGGTAAGATTGAAATTATTTCTTTGTATATTTTGAATATTGTTTAATGTTCGAGTGATTTGATACTGCCATATCGAAATCTAGCCTTACAAACAAGTAAGGATTCGCTCTGGACCCCCCGCCCTAGTTCAGGGTCTAGGGACAAACAATATATAAACTACAGCAAGGTTTAGGAAGGGGTGATCAAGTGTTGAGAACAGTGAATCATATCACTTATCCTATTGTATGGCAGTGAGATAATGCACCTATTTCAGAATCTGTAGACTGGGGAAACTTACCCTATGCGAAACCAACTAGGTAAGATGTGCTGTCTGGTCAGAGAGAACTGACCCTGTTTATGTGGTGTTATTGTAATTTGTTATGTGTAGAAGTGGCTTATTAGGTAAGGTTCTGAGCAAAAACCAATACTTTATTTCAGAGCTGTGAGTTCGATCTTGACACTAAGGTGGTGTCAAATGCTGATTAATAATTGAAGTGAGGACCCGTGCAGGGTACATTTCGACAGAACATCTGTGTATTGCTCAAGCACGGAGAGGTGGGGCCATCATATTCCAGCACCAGAACAAATCTGGCAAAGTTAAGTAGGCTAGCTGGCCTGCTGAACTTACACCAACTTCATAAAACTAGCACCCAAGAGAATTTACTACTGAAGCATCCCATTTCCTTCCATCTTTAATGGACAATGTTTTTGTAGGCATAAACAGGGAGGGATGAAGCCACCCCAACAGCACATCCATTCATAGTTTTCCCAGGAAAATTAACATTACGAACAGTAATACTATAATTAATCTTGAAGATTGCATATGTAAACATCTTTCATTTAACATGCCCTTTATTCATGCCATTCATTCATAAATTTCAAAATCTTTGCATAAGTTCTGGCCAAAATAAAACCTTGGTTCAGAACAAATAAATTTAAAAAAAGATTTTCTATTCTAAATTTAACCAGCTGAATTTAGTTCATTGTGTTATAAATTTTATTGATAGTATTAGACTTAATTAATATCTGTGTGTGTTTGTATATGTCCATACAACACATTGCATTCAGTACCCTAGATTTTAACGTAGCCACATTCATTAGTAAAAAAAAAAGATATGTGTGAGGTCATAAAGTGGTAGCACGAAAGGGCCTTCTGTATATTCACAGCTACAATTATCTCAGGAGCCTTCACAGCTGACCTCACGCATCACACTAGGTGATAACACCACCATACAATACTATCAAAATCCACTACAGGGGGTAGATGTTGCTTTGGGCAATCAGGTTATCTTAGGGTGTAAAGGTTTCCTTAATGTGTTGGGGTTGTCTTAGGGAGGAGAGGTTGTCTTAAGGGATAGAGGTTGTCTTAGGGGATAGAGGTTGCCTTAGGGAGTAAAAGTTATCTTAGGGCGTAGAGGGGACATTAGGGAGCAGAAGTTTTATTACGGGGTAGAGGTTACCGTAGGGAGTAGAGGTTGTCTTTGGGGGTAGAGGTTGTTTTATAGAGTAGAGGTTGCCTTAGTGTGTAGATGTTGCCTAAGTGTGTAGAGATTGACTTAGTGTGTTGAGGTTGCCTTTGTGTGTAGCGGTTGCTTTAGTGTGTAGACGTTGCCTTAGTGTGTAGTTGTCTTAGGGAGTAGTCTTAGAGAATAGATCTTGTCTAAAATGGTAGAGGTTGCCTTAGGGAGTAGAGGTTGCCTTAGGGGGTAGATGTTGCCTTAGGGATTAGGGGGTCGATGATGCTTTAGGGAGTAGAGGTTGTCTTAAGGTGTAGAGGTTGTCTTAGAGTATAGAGGTTGCCTTAAGGAATATATTTAAGGTGCAGAGGTTGTCTTAGGGAGTAGAGGTTGTCTTAGGGAGTAGAGGTTGTCTTAGGGGTTAGAGGTTGCCATGGGTGTAGAGGTTGTCTTAGGGGGTAGAGTTTGCCGTATGGAGAAGAGGTTGCCTTAGTATGCAGAGGCTGCCTTATGGTGAAGAGTTTTCCTTAATGTGTAAATGTTTTCTTAGGGAGTAGAGGTTGTCTTAGGGGATAGAGGTTGCCTTAGGGAGTAGAGGTAATCTTAGGGGTTAGACGTTGCCGTAGGGTTATTTTAGTGTTTAGAGGTTGCCTTAGGATGTAGAGGTCTTCTTAAAGTGTAGATGTTGTCTTATGGAGTAGAGGTTGTCTTAGGGGTTAGAAGATGTTATAAGGGGTAGAGGTTGTCGTAGGGAGTAGAGGCTGTCTTAAGGGGTAGAGGCTGCCTTAGTGTGTAGAGGTTGCCTTTGTGTGTAGAGGTTGCGTTAGTCTTAGAGGTTGTCTTAGGGTAGAGGTTCCTCACGGAGTAGAGGTTGTTAGGGGGTAGAGGTTGTCTTGTGTTGTAGAGGTTGCCTTAGGGAGTAGAGGTTTCCTTATGGGGTAGATGTTGTCTTAGGTGTTGAAATTGTCTTAAGGGTACAGGTTGCCTTATGGAGCAGAGGTTGACTTAGTATATAGAGGTTGCCTTAGTGTGTAGATGTTGCCTTAGTGTGAATAGGTTGTCTTAGGGCTGGAGGTTGCCTTAAGGATTAGAGGTTGTCCTAGTGTGCAGAGGTTGCCTTAGGGAGTAGAGGTTGTCTTAGAGAGTAGAGGTTGTCTTATGGGTAGAGGTTGCCTTAGTGTGTAGAGGTTGCCTTAATGTGTATAGGTTTCCTTAGTGTGTAGAGGTTGCTTTATGGTGTAGAGGTTGCTTTAGTGTGTAGAGGTTGTCTTATTGAGCAGAGGTTGTCTTAGGGGATAGAGGTTGCCATAATGTGTAGAGATTGTCTTGGGGGTAGAGGTTGCCTTAGGGAGTAGAGGTTGTCTTAGGGGCTTAGATTGCCTTACGGCATAGACGTTGTCTTAGGGGGTAGAGTTGTTTTAGTGTGCAAAGGTTGCCTTAGAGAGTAGAGGTCGTCTTAGGGTGTAGAGGTTGCTTTAAGGAGTAGAGGTTGTCTTAGGGAGTAGACGTTGCCTTATGGAGTAGAGGTTGTCTTAGGGTGTAGAGGTTGCCTTAGGGAGTAGTGGTTGTCTTAGGGTGTAGAGGTTGCCTTAGGGAGTAGATGTATTCTTATTGTTTAAGGGGTTACCTTAGGATGTAGAGTGTGCCTTAGTGTGTAGAGGTTGTCTTAGGGTGTAGAGGTGAAAAACATTGTAGATAGAGCCAAACATTTATTCTAATAAAACCTTGCCGGTTTTATTTTTACACCGAAGCGCCAAAAAACGTGTTGTATATACCAACGTTGTTTGAAAAAACACACTGATTAAATCAGCAAATCACTGTTCACCATCCGACGCCCGTCTATTCAAATATTAAACGCAGTGTATACTTGTAGTTCATTATACCTCTTACTTTAAAATCCATGCATTAATGCACTATATCAACCATATTATTCACCAAATTTTATATTATTTTAGTTAGTATACAAAAAACTTGTGTCAATGCTAATCAAAAGTTGAAAGATTAAAATGTACCAAGAAAATGAGCTGCGTACACTGTTTAGCTCTCTACAATGAGTGGAACAAAAAGATTTTTTTCTTCGAGCCATGCAATATGACTGGCTTTACATTTGACTTGATGACTGAGCATAATCTTTAGCAGAGCATAAATGTATAGTACTCCAACACCAGTTGCAACAGAACAGAAGTGAAGAGTTGGAAATGTCACTATAGTTCTTTCCAATTCTCAGCTGAGAGTGACCGGTTATCTTCCTCGCTGGCTTTACCTTCCTTAATCCAAGAGCATAGTCAATTACACATTTACAGCTAGGTAAACGTGAGCGTAACGCTACCAGGTTTTGAGTTCGGTAACTTTGCCTCGAGGGGCAGATGCTCTTACAACTCTGCCACTACCAACCGAATCAGCACCCCATAATCAACTCTAATATCTGACTCGATCATGATTGCACATGTTTGTCCAACATCTGTCTTCAGGTGAGTATTTATTAGTTTAAAAACTCATATGTAAAACTTGAAAACATGTCAAACTAGAACATCAAAATATTAAATTTGATAGTTAATGCAAAATGTATAATTTTGAAATTAACACGAGCCTGGTAGTGTACTACTGTCAAGGGCAGTGGTTCTAAAATTTGGAATATTACTCCCCGAAGCGTAATTTGTGTGGGTGTAGTTTATTTGCGACAAAGGAAGAATAGGGTTACTACATGTCACAAGTGGTGATAATGTCAGGCTTCTTGTGATGCTGGATACCTCATCATGTGAAAAAAATTGTCACAGAAACCATCACTGTTAGAGCATGTGAATGTTAGCTGCAGGCTTCCTGCACAGGAAGCAGTTATATTTCCCTAGGGAGCATCGTTTTGGGCTATCCTGGTGATGTGTACCCAGTTCTCTCTTAAACCAACCTGGCGCAGCAGATCGCTGTGAGGGTAGATTTCTACAGAGACCTGCATAAGAAAAAAAAAACGGCAAGGAATAAGTTAGATTTTGCTAATTATAATAATTATCTGCGATGCGCACTAGCTCTGACGAAGCCTGGCATCTCAAACGTGATCAAGATCTAGAAGAGCTAGTACCAACCGGCACATTGATAATTTGATTTTTAAATTATAGCTTGTTTCGCGTCAAAGAAATTTAATTCCTCCATCCATGTAAACTGTGAGTGTCATTTGTATGTCAATTAATTTGTTAACGAGTGTCATTTTTTTTCTTACATTTTTATTACTAATTAGGAAGAAATTGAACAGAGAGTTATTTCAGCTTTTAAGGCTTCCTCAAGAGGTGACAAGATCCAAAAAGGACGAGAACCATTCTAGCGAGTGAGACATTTGCAGATAATTTTAATGTCATTCTCTAGGCCGAAAGACCCAGTATATGTATTTAAGTTAACGACGAAATACAAAATTACTCACATTTTATCTGAGAACTTACGTACTGCATACTTACTTGTCTAAGCGCCTGTTGACCCATCGGTTTACTACAATGGCATCACTGTTCAGCAAGAAGGTTGCTATAGTAACTGGTGCCAGCTCCGGATTTGGGGAAGCTATCGCCATGATGTTTGCTTCTCGGGGTGCACGAGTCAATCTGTGTGGACGTGATCAAGACAGACTGAAGGTGGTTTTCGACAATGTGGTGAAGATCAGTGGTGGTTATCAAGACAAGTTTCTTTCTGTTAAAGGTGACATTAACGATCAAGGTGTTCGGAAAGGGATAGTTGTGCAGACAGTTGAAAAGTGTGGACGCATAGACATCCTGGTTGCCTGTGCTGGGACTGTGTATGCCAACCAGTCAGTTTTCTCTGCCACAGAGGAATCATACAACGGTATAATGGATACTAACCTGAAATCTGTGTTTTTCCTCATACAACAAGCAGTACCATATCTGGAGAAATCTAAAGGAAATATTGTCAATATATCTTCTTTTCTTTCCACTGTCGCTGATCCTGAACTCGCAATCTACTCACTATCAAAAGTAGCCCTCGACCATTTAACTCGTTGCTTGGCTGTAGGTCTGGGACCGAAGGGTATTCGTGTCAATACAGTGAATCCTGCAATCATACCAACTCGGATTTTACGGAATTACGGCGATGACATCGGTAAACTTAATACCGAGTTTGGAAATACTGAGCTATGTAAGCAAGCCCCGAAAGAAAGAAGTGGAAGAGTAGAAGATGTAGCTGAAGCAGTGTCATTCTTGGCGTCTGATGCAGCAGAGTTTATCACAGGTGAAAATATCAGAGTAGACGGTGGAAGATGTTTTTCTGGACCCATAAACTGGGCAACCCTGAGAGAGAAACTCTAAGTGTTAAGCAGTGGCGTATTAAGGAGGAACGAGATGGCAATATGCCCCAAAAGACAGCCAGAATGAGATACCTTTGGACACGACTATGACAGTGCTGCACTGTTTAATAATGTACTTGCAAGTATACTATATTTTTGTGTATTTATTTATGAAGGATGCTAAAGGAAGAATTAACCAGCGTGCTAAATACTTTAAGTAGGTCCCTATGCTTAGAGAATTATTTTCTGACCATGTGTTTTAATGTACTTTTATTTCGAGTTTGACGCATTAATCAGAGGCATTTCACATCATATTACTTCATACACTAATTCTTATTATCAGTCCGTGACTAGAGATATGATGTACTTCGAAGAAAAGTTATAGTGGATGTCGATATATATATATATATATATATATATATATATATATATATATATATATATATATATATATATATATATATATATATATATATATATATATATGAGAGGCGTGTTCAAATGAAACCCGACCGTGCTGCGCCAAGTGGACATTCGTAGGAGGAGCATGATGACGTCACATCTGACGTAATAAGCACATACGAATATTCGTTCTCCTAGTATTCATTGGTTGTGCTGCAGACCGTTAAAATAATGGCCGGTGTGATAAGGAATCCGTCCAAGGTCGATCAGCGAGCGGTGATTCAGTTCCTAACAGCCGAAGGATGTCAACCAGTCGACATTCATCGCCGAATGAAAGCAGTGTATGGTGACAAAAGTGTGTCTAAGACTACAGTGAAATACTGGGCACGAATGTTTCGAGAAGGACGTCAGTTAACGAAAGATCTTCCGCGGCCAGGTCAGGTGCATATTGTTGCGACAGAAGAAGCCATCGCCGAGATTGATGAAGCAATACGGGTGGACCGTCGTCGGAGCTTACGTTCGCTAGCAGAAGAATTCGCTTTGTCTCTTGGGACAGTTTAAATGGTGGTTAGGAAGAAACTGAAGTATCGAAAGGTGTGTTCACAATGGGTCCCACGGATGCTGACCGATCACCATAAAAAAGAACGCATGGGGTGGAGTTTGAACCACCTGCTGCGTTACGAAGAGGAGGGTGATGCATATCTGTTGCGCATAGTGGCAGGCGATGAGTCGTAGTGCCACCACTTTGAGCCGTGCAGCAAATCAGCGAGCATGCAATGGAAACCTCCCGGATCACCAAAACCCAAAAAATTCAAGTCACAGATTTCCGACGGTAAGGTTATGCTGACCGCATTTTTTGACCATGAAGGCCTTCTATTGGTAGACTTTAAAGAGCCTGGCGTGAACATCAATGCCATCCGCTACAAAGACACACTAGACAACCTGCATACAGCCATCAAGAATAAACGACCCGTCATGCTTTCGCGTGGTGTGATTCTGTTGCACGACAATGCTCGTCCACATGTTGCGAACATTGTGCAGGAAGCGTTAGCAAGGAAAAGGTGGAAAGCTCTGCCACACCCAGCCTATAGCCCCGATATGTCACCATATGACTTTCATTTGTTCGGACCATTAAAAAAATCTCTAAAGGACAACGATTCGACTCCGATGCAGACGTCAGGGCCTCGGTGACCAAATGGTTCAATATATATATATACATACTTTGCAAAAAAAAAATGGCAGTCATATTGCTCAGCTAAATAAGCTGAAATCTAATTAAATATGCATGTTCTGCCCCAAATTTGCACTCCACTGAAGTGAGCAAACACTACCAAAAGTAAAAAAAAAAAATTAGCGTAGAGTAACGTCCCTTGATAATAGAGCAGACGACAATTTCTAATGCTAGTGGCAGAAAATGGATACAAAGTCAAAGTGTATGTTAATTTCACAGCTTTGGAATGAAGGAAATCAAACATGTTCCAACATTTCTAAAACCTTGAACATTCCTGAGCGGACTGTCTACAGAGTTGTGAGTAAATTAAAAGCAGGTAATGGAATCGAGCGAAAAGAAGGTAGTGGGAGGCCAAGAATTTTGGTCACAAAGGACCATCGGTGTCTCGCCCAAATCGTTCGGGCTGGGCCAATGAAGAGTGTAGAAAACATACGGCAGCGCATGATCGAGTTGGGAAGCCCAGAGGTATCTAATGCTATTGTCAACCGGGAGCTACACAGGATGAATTACACAAAAAAGCGGGTAATTTCGTCACCATTGCTCACAGAGACTCACAAACAGATGCGCTTGAACTGGTGCCACGAACACCAAAATTTGTCATGGGACAATGTGATTTTTTCAGATGCATGTTCTGTTTGGTCTTATCCTGCTCAAATAAATATTTGGACGAAAGGCTCTGTAACGCCTGTGTACCAGCGACCGAAACATACCTAGAAATTCCATCTTTGGGGAGGGGTGTCAGCAAGAGGTGCCATCCCACTGTGTGTTTTCACAGGAATTCTCACGAAAGAAAGGTACATCGACATACTAGAGGGACACCTTCTGCCATTTATGCAGGTCATGTACCCCGATGGGTGCACATTTCAACATGACAATGACCCAAATCATACAGCTCATACCCCCAAAGTATGGCTGCAAGAGAAGAATGTGATAGTGCTGAAGTGGCCCAGCAACAGTCCCGATCTAAACTCAATTGAAAACGTTTGGGCACTACTCAAGAATCATTTAAAAAAGAGTGGACTCAGAGACGTTGAACAATTGAAGAAGGTAGCTGAAAAATACTGGGACAGTCTGACTCTCAATTACCTACAAACATTTGTGGGAAGTATGCCTCGCCGCATCCAGGCTTGCCTTGCTGGAGAAGGCAACATTATATTGTACTGAAACCACTGTTAATAGATAGAGGAGATACCAATCTTCCTCTGGACATACAGTTTTTATTGTTATTTGCTTCTATGAGTGTGTTGCGTTGCGAAAATATGACTGCCATTTTTTTTTGCAAAGTACTGTATATATATATATATATATATATATATATATATATATATATATATATATATATATATATATATATATATATATATATATATATATATATATATATATATATGCTGATCACCTGTTTGCCAGTCACTTTGATTACGGAAACAACAGCAAACGGATTGATTTGTCGTTGCCCTAAAGACGCCATTAGGCATGATGGGAACAACGGCAGAGAAAATCTATTCGCTGTTGCTTTTAATACGCCACTAGGCGTAATGGCCACTGACTGCTTTGTCGGTCGTTGGCTAAGGACGGAAGAAGAAGAAGAAGAATATATATATATATATATATATATATATATATATATATATATATATATATATATATATATATATATATATATATATATATATATATATATATATATAACGTGTGTGTGTATGTGCGCTAAAAATAACCACAGTGTTGGAGCGAATAATATAATATTAAAATAAGGTAAAGGATCCCGTTACATGCTCATTGATGCATATTGGGAATATAGTGTTAGGCCCATAGTTGCTTGACCATCGGCACACTAGGGATGGTGTGGTAAGTATCACGCCGGCCGCCTTAACCTTTCCAGAGTTGCTCTGGTACCCAATTCGTGAGGCTGGGTCGACCCCGAAGCCGTTTGCGGTCTAACAAAATCGCACCTCAAATGGAGATCGAACCATGGACCACTGAGCTAGGAAGCCAGTACACTAACCATTGTTCTACCACGGCTACAATAATATAATTGTAACAAAGTATTTTAATTTTGCTCCGTGTAGCTTCATTACACTACGGCTCACCACTGCCTGGGCATCGGCCATGTTCAAAGACATTTTATTATAATTGGAGTATTCAGTGTAATGTTTATTTTCCTTTTTGTGTCTTATTATTTACATTGTTGTATTGTTTATAATAGTTGTTATCTATTGTGAGCTATTTACAACGGAACATGCTGCTTCTTACTTGACTATTAACAGTAAATTTATTGTACTGGTGGGGTATTTCATACTTTATGTGTTATCCATGTTTGCTTTGTTTCCTTCGTGAATACTGCTTTACTATGGTTCTTCTTTTTTTAAATTAATGTTACAATTTTAGGGATGTACTGTTCCTTAAGTTCTGTTCATTAAATAGTCAACATTTTTAATATTTCATTAACAATAAAACTTGTATTTACTTGTTTTGGCTATTGTTTTCTTAATTAACATTAACCTAATTATTAATTACAAAACAACCATATCGATTGGAGGCCGACCTCTTTGCAATCTACGTTTTGCTGATAATATCGATCTTATAGCTGGAACAGAATCAGAACTTCAAGACCTTACCTCTAGACTGGAGAAAGTAACAAGAACGTATGGGATGGAAATTAATATAGAAAAAAGCAAGATATTGGTGAATAGCCATAAGAAACATGTTCCGACCAACATTACGTTAAATGGGCAAATGTTAGAAGAAGTTGACACCTTTAAATATCTGGGGTCCACTATATGTAGTGATGGAATATCAAGTAAAGAAATCAAGACAAGACTTGAGATGGCCTCGGCTGCCATGACAAGGCTGAATGTGATCTGGAAAAATAACATCAATTTTCCCGTGAAGATCAAATTATACAAATCACTTGTATTATCTAATCTCTTGTATGGGTATGAGGTCTGGACACTCACTGCAGATACGGAGCGAAGGATTCAGGCTTTCGAGTATAAATGTCATAAAAGAATTTTGCTCATTTGCTATAAAAAAGCACAAAACAAATGTCTATGTTAGA
This sequence comes from Oreohelix idahoensis, assembly GCA_024509875.1. NCBI lineage: Eukaryota > Metazoa > Mollusca > Gastropoda > Stylommatophora > Oreohelicidae > Oreohelix > Oreohelix idahoensis. The sequence continues at coordinate 90,352 of JAMPIV010005694.1, read as the reverse complement.
GAGAAAATAAACACATATGCAGGCCACCAAGAACCACTTTTGTCAGTAGTGAAACGTCGAAAGCTTGCATGGTTTGGGCATGTAACTCGTCATGACTCCCTTTCGAAAACGATCCTCCAGGGAACAGTCGAAGGTAAACGGAGAAGAGGAAGGCAAAGAAAATCCTGGGCTGATAACATCAAAGAAAGGACAGGGCACGGTTTTTCCACACGTACGCATTGCTGAGGATAGAGAGCAGTGGAGGACCTTGTCTGCTGATGCTTCCACCATGGCACCCCTACGACCCATGACGAGGTACGGGTTGAGATGATGATGAATTATTAATACAGGCATTATTATCAACATCAGTACCATTGTCAAAGCATCATCCTCTGAAAACTGACAACCTCACCACACAGCAGTTGGGTGACATTATATACTGTTCAAAAAAAGTTAAAGGCCACTTTCAATTTTTAGGTCATTTCTACTATGCTGTTTTTTTTAAAAACCTGAACACTCAGTCAAAAAAGTTTTGCTGCATTTTGTTGCATGCTTAAACAATGTTTGTTAATCTGACAATAAATCAAATCTGTGTTACGTGTGTATACCTCCAAGGTCAATCAAATGTACGTGGTGGAAAGGGAAATAATGCATGTTTGAAAATGTTTCCTATGGCAAAGCCTGTTGATAACATTGCTGAAATTTGCTTTTCACGTGCAAGTCGTGACTATGGTGAACACATTTCACCCACTTTTCGGATGGAACGGGCAATGGGTATGTTTGTAACATTTACCATTTTAGACATGGCTCAGCTAAGACGCTTGACCAATGTTGACAGATGGAGAGCGATGGCATGGCTGCAGGATGATGTAGGGCTGCGAGAAGTTGCTAGGAGATTAGGAGTTGCCCCCTCTGTCATACAAACTCTGCCTGATCGTTATAATGCAACCGGCAGTGTCGCAGAACAACGCAGGTCAGGACGTCCAAGGTCTACCACAAGACGACAAGACACGCTGAGCCATGGCTAAAATGGTAAATGTTACAAACATACCCATTGCCCGTTCCTTCCGAAAAGTGGTGAAATGTGTTCACCATAGTCACGACTTGCACGTGAAAAGCAAATTTTAGCAATGTTATCAACAGGCTTTGCCATAGGAAGCATTTTCAAACATGCATTATTTCCCTTTCCACCACGTGCATTTGATTGACCTTGGAGGTACACACACGTAACACAGATTTGATTTATTGTCAGATTAACAAACATTGTTTAAGCATGCAACAAAATGCAGCAAAACTTTTTTGACTGAGTGTTCAGGTTTAAAAAAAAACAGCTTAGTTGAAATGACCTAAAAATTGAAAGTGGCCTTTAACTTTTTTTGAGCAGTATATAAACGGCTTAAAATTTGCTTATAATACAGTCTTCGTCACCGTCATCATCACTGTCGTAAATATAGATAGGTATTAGAGATAGATTTGGTCCCGTCTGAATAGAACAGAAAAAGTGGTTAATAAGTGAGAAATGAAGTATAAGAAATAGATTTCACGAATGAATAGTTTAAGAGTAGAATCTGTCACTGGATTGAGAAGATACTCTAGTCCAGCCTATCTTTACGACTGTAATTTGTTATCAGACAGTCCTACTCTCCATACATGTAACATTTACGTTTAACCACTCACACACACACGCACTGTTGTGTGACAACAAGACACATCAACGTGAAAACTATGGTAAATGGAGATTGGGTATGGGCTGGGCTGACCAACACAATGAATTAAGTTTTTGTTTAGTTTATTATCATTTAAACTTCTCACATCAAACATATAGAAATCAATAAAATCATAGGTTTACAGAATTATGAAAATAACCCCATAAGTGCCCTCACCTCCGTTGAGAAAAGATCCAGCAAGAAGTAAATAACCCAAAAGGTCAAAGATTAACACTAGGGTATAGAATAGACAATAAAGCAAAGAACAAAGTTCCTAGTTAAGCTATCCCGTAAAATAACAGTAATTGCAAAGAAAATAAAGGATGGTACAGTTTCCGTAACTAGAACGTATTTCCTCTCATTCTGTCATTCGTGGCCACATCAATCACACCTTACCTAATACTTGGATAATCCCTCTTAAACGTAAACATCAATGTACATGTATTATAATCCAGTCTTGTGCTTCTCCGAAGTGAGCCCCAGTTCCTCCACGAATAATTAATTTTTCTAATGGGGAACGCCTACTTTGGTGGTGCTTATTGGATATGATAATGTCACTGTAAAGTTTCTTTCTTCTTTATTTGTTTATTTCCCACTCTGTAAAGTGTCAGTCTGTATGCTCTGTAAGGAAGAGTGGTGTGTTGTTGAGATCAGGCATGCCCCCAGTCTACCCAGCTGTAAATGGGTAACTCACCCTAGTCCTGAGTTAGGGAAGGCAAAGGCTCCAGGGGAAGCAGGCCCTAAACTTGGTCACTCCAACCGACGCAGGATGGTGTATGTATGAAGTAGAAGTGTAGAGTGTGATTACCGCGAATGGTGTACTGTTCGTGTGCTGACCAATATAACCACTCATACACTTGTGTCTACAAGGCACCAATGCAGACTGCTGGAATCTTTGTTTACTCAATTTATTCAGACGTACACACTGGGGCATACGAGTACATCATGGTATGTTGACATATCAATTTGTAGGTATACATAGCAGATCTGAAGTCATGACACATTCAGAAATAATGGGCAGTACATCAAAAGTTCAATTGTCATGATACATTATGGCCGCATCCCCCTATCTGACTAAACGCGTCAGTGAAGGCAGATCGGTAAATAACTAAAGTTACTTGACGTCCATAGTTTGTAGCATATATTATGAAACCACGAAAAAGGGGGTTTCTAGCAAGATTGAGATCTCCCTGTCACTGTCCGATAATAGGATAAATAATCTGTTCTCTTGGCAGTGATCAAAACATATGATGACCGAATTATACATTGTACCGTACCTTAGGAGAGTCTCTAACATAAACTATAGTAGAGATACCATCTCCTTTAGAAGAAAACCACTTCATGAATCATATTTCCTTAAGAATATACCAGCCCTTTGAAAAGTGCGTACCCGCCATTATCACGGTACATCGGAACTCGTCACGACTTGTCAAGACAACTCATACTTCCGCTAGACCGGAATAACAAGAATCTAGTCCCTCCTACCCATCCAAAATATACAATATAGGACTGATTCTACTTGTACTAATAATATGTAATACATATGAATTCAGGCCATAAACACAATAAGCAAATTAATATATTTTCTGGCCCTAAAAAATAAGTACAAACGTAAGCGCAATATCCTTGCGCCGGATCAATATCCAGAACGATTACTCCTATAATCAAAAGTGTGAATCAAACATGGATTCTCTCGCTTTTACCATAGACAGTATTTTCATACACAAATGAATGAATGTCTATATTTTCCCATATTAAATAGCCATATCGATTTTTGTAATATGTGCGTCAAAATATGCACGCAACAGTCACATCAGATAGTTTATGTAGCAAAATGTAAACCACCATCTAGTGTTCACAGTAGACAGTAGACAGTACTTCCAATAGTTGAAGGAAACATCTGGTTGGTAAACTTAGTAAAAAAATAAATGATGAGGGTATATCCTATCGGTTTTTCTCTCTGGGGTTGAGTGCCGATTATGAAACCATGTATTCTCCTGGATAAATCCACTTGGAAACACAATTGTCTGTAGTCGGAAAAATATGTTATATGTATATATTTGGCCACAGCGGGCTGATAAAATTGAATGCAAAATCTGGGTATTTTGTATGTCCAGTTATGATTATTCTGCCATTAATGGTACCTATACCTTGTAGCGGTATGGCAGCTTGCGTACCCTGACAATCCCCAGAGCTATGCCAGTGAGAGTTTTACTCCTGGTAGGTTCAACCAAGCTGGACTGGTCAGTGTGGGTAGGGGTCAGACAAAAGCTGGTACCCTGGTCCTCCAGGTTGGGGGTTTTAGCATAGGGCTGACACCCCTGTCTATGTAAAAAAAAAATGAAGTTACGGAAACAACATCAAATGAACAAACTTTGCTGCGGGATGGACATTCGGAGTCTGTGGCTCGTATGACTGTCAGTGGTGAAAGCCGAAAGGAAGCCACTGACATGAAAACGGATGTCCTGACCGCAAAACAGGATACAAGAATAGGATTTTGGAATGTCAGGACAATGTACGAGACAGGTAAACTAAGACAGGTCACGGCAAAAATGAGAAACTATAGGTTACACATCCTGGGGATAAGCGAGAGCAGATGGACAGGGGCAGGAAAAGTTAAAACAACAACAGGAGAAACAGTACTTTACTCTGGAAGAGAGGATGGACAGCACAGTGAAGGCGTAGCCATTATTCTACAGAAAGGGATAGAAAGGACATTACTGGAATGGAAACCCATCAACAACAGACTGATACGATTAAGATTGAGAGGGAGATTCACCAACACTACAATAATACAATGCTACGCACCAACGAATGATAGCGATGAGTAGGTCAAGGATGAATTCTATCAACAACTGCAGAAAGAAATGGAAGACACACCTAGATATGATCTTGTTATAGTAATGGGAGACCTCAATGCGAAAGTTGGTACACACAATACATATAATGAAAGAACAATGGGGAAATGCGGCAGCGGAATAGCAAACGAAAATGGGGATAAGCTAATAAGTTTCTGTAGCATTAACAACCTGGTCATTGGAGGAACACTTTTCCCACATAAGGAAATTCACAAGTTAACATGGGAATCACCAAATGGTCGGGACAGAAACCAGATAGACCACATCATGGTTAACGGTAGATGGAGACATGCATTACAAGATGTGAAGGTAAGAAGAGGTGCAGATGTGGGAAGCGATCACCATTTAGTAGTAGCAAAACTGAAAGTGAAACTAAGAAGGGCTGGACCAACTGTAACTGCACAGAAAAGGTTTGACATCAGCAAATTGAAGGACCCCCTTACCAGAAAAGCTTTTGCGGCCGACATTAAGAAACGATATCAATTTGCCAAAAGCCAGGAAAAGACATTGACTGATGATATAGACCAGAATTTCAACACCATTTCAACAATATAATAAGGAAAGTAGCAAATCATGCTTAGGATTCCAGGAAAGGAAGAAGCAAGACTGGATAACACCAGAAACGCTAAAACACCATAAAGATGAGAAAGGAAATGAAAAGAAAGAAAACAGAAGCGAAGTCCCCCAGGTTAAAGCAACTATATAGCGAACAGTACAGTCAACTGGACAGGGAAGTTAAACGCCAAACCCGAGCCAACAAAAGGAATTTCCTAGACGATCTTGCAAAACAGGCAGAAGAGGCAGCACTGAGAAATGAACAAAGCACAGTATACAAAATAACTAAATTCATCAGCGGAAAACAAGGTGCAAACAATTTTTACATTAGTAAGAGATAAGCAAGGAAATCTCATCAAGACAGCAGTGGGACAGGGAACAAGATGGGCGGAGCACTTCAGAGAAACTCTGAACAAGGAAATACCAGAGACACACAATTGAATGTTCCTGAGGCTGAAAAAACGATCTAGATGTAAATACAGACATTCCACGAAAAGAAGAAATCATCACAGCAATCAAAGGGTTAAAGAACGGTAAAGCTCCGGGCCATGATAACTTAAATGCAGAGCTATTTAAGACAGACCCTGAGCTAGCAGCAGAACTATTAGAACCACTATTTGCACAAGTGTGGAAAACGGGGACAACACCATCAGAGTGGAACAAAGGAATAATTGTCAAATTACCCAAGAAGGGAGATCTTTCAGACTGCAATAATTGGAGAGGAATCACTCTTCTCTCAGTTCCCAGCAAAATACTAGGCAGGATAATTATACAGAGAATTTCAAAGGCAGTAGACTACAAACTGAGGAAAGAACAAGCAGGATTTAGAAAGAACAGAAGATGTGTAGACCATATATTCACTCTCAGGAACATTATAGAGCAGTGCTCAGAATGGCAAAGACAGCTTTACATAAATTTTGTTGATTTTGAAAAGGCTTTTGACAGCATACATAGGGACAGTTTATGGAAAATACTGAGGGCTTATGGAATTCCAAGCTGCATAGTGTCAATCATAAAAAGCCTCTATGCCATCTTTACGTGTAGTGTTGGGCTGAGCAACCTAACCTTCGAGGTGAAGACAGGATGATAAGGTCTCTTTTTTTTTCAAAGACAGACGTCATCATCAGTTGATAAACTCTTTTAATACAAGACCCTTGCCCTGAGCAAGAGACATGCTGAAAAATCTGAAGCTCACTCGAACATCACCAGAGTTAAATACTGTGTTGTTGTGTTGCTCGTGGTTTGAGTATGGAATGTCAACTTGACCTACGCAGTGGTGTGTAGACATAGATTGAGTGTATAATATGCGAATGATAAGAAGAGTTCGTGGTGTTGACAAATGTTCTTTTCTCACACTCATGTATGGCTGGAAGTCATCGACACCAACGACTGTGTACTTTACTACAGTTTAATTGGACGTACACAATCGACAGCACAGATAGTGACAAATCACAGGTTGGCATAATACATCATGGTACAGTGGATAAATGGTCTTGCAATGTTACATGGGCACTCATGTAGAATAATAGTATAATGGACTGTCAGTAGCCAAGCACTCAGTATTGCCCATATATATATCATCTGAGTTTACTGACAAAGCACGTCAGATTATAAACAATATCCAAGATGGCTTCTAGACCTAACCTCGTCTAGCGAAGATTCCTTAACATAATGTCCAGCACAGATTTTTCCATATAATCAAATTGAACCGCTAGCAATGGGTTCTCATGTGTAGCAGTGATCTCTGGACTAATCAAGCGATAATACGGGCATCCCTTTTCTCTTCTTGAAAGTCACTAAATGTTTGGTTACAAGATGGCTTCTCTCGTGAGCTGTCACTCACGTTTGGATACAGATAATGAATCTGTCTTAAAGTTAGTCATTCATTAAATGTTTCATTGCTCTGTAGATTCTATCATGATACAATTGACTGCATTCTACAGGATATAGTGCTGCTAGGAATCAGAGTCGTTTTCCATCTAGTTAAATGCATCCTCTCAGGTGTACAAATCATACCTATCGAAAAACGGTGGCTTCGTACGAGAGTTCAAAAGAGTATCTTTTATTACCTGCGTATCAGAAATATGATTCTGCCATTCCTTGGCAATAAGAATAAACACTGGGGTAAAGCATACACGATAGGTCTAGACGACTATCACATTCCCCATAAATATAGAGATCACTTTTTCCGGCGACAAGCCGACATAGAAAAAACACAGCCCCCATCATCAGGGCGAAGCCAAAACACACCTCTCTAGCGACACATCCGCCGAACAGCCCTTTTGACCTTTCTATGCACAAAAAGAACATATAGTTCGACTTAGATATGTAAAGATATACAGATATAAGACAGACTCGTCCTACTCAGACAAACAATACACATAAATTCAGGCCATAGATATTCTGAAGCAAGAACAATCTATTACTACCCAAACAAAGAATAAATCGCAGTAAAACTGGATTCATCCGCGGAGTTCGATCGAAAGAGACGACACAACTTTCAAGGGAAGTAACTCAATAATGACTTTTCCTTAAGCACTAAAAAAGTATCTATTTTGTTTACAAAATATTTGCGAACATAACAAGTATACCAATGTATAATATTGTAAGATATCAAAGACTGCACGTAACACAGGAGTACGACAGGGATGCCCCTTATCAACCACTCTATTTTTAACAGTCATAGACTGGGTGATGCGCCAGACAACAGAGGGCAGTCCAAGAGGAATAAGATGGACTACATTTTCTACATTGGAAGATCTGGAATATGCAGATGACATTGCACTGCTGGCACATTCACATCAACACATCCAGGAAAAAAACGGATAGACTTAATAAATTTAGCCAGCAGGTGGGCTTGAACATCAATTTAAAGAAGTCTGAGGTCATGACGCTCAATGTGAGCAACCCTGAGCCCATATCAGTAAGGAATCAGCAACTGGTACAGACAGATACCTTCACATACCTAGGAAGCATAGTAACACCAGACGGTGGGGCAGGCAAAGACATCAACATCAGAATGAATAAGGCAAGAACAGCCTTCTTTAGCCTAAATAACATCTGGAAGTCCTCCCAATACAGCACAAGCACAAAATTAAGATTATACCAGAGTTGCGTGCTTTCTGTGCTTCTCTATGGTGCGGAATGCTGGAGAGTCACAGAGAAGGAAATGTCAAAATTGTCCTCTTTTCACACAACATGCCTAAAAAAAAATTCACCGAATCTTTTGGCCGAATACCATCACCAACCAAGATCTGCTTACTCGTAGCAAGCAAGAGGACATGCACACCATCATAGCTGGCAGACGCTGGAGCTGGGTTGGTCATGTCCTCAGAAGAGACCCCGATGCCATCACAAGAACAGTTATGCTTTGGACCCCTGAAGGAAAGCGAAAGAGAGGCCGACCAAAAACCACTTGGCGGAGGAGTGTGGAGGCTGAGATGCAAAGAATGAACCAGAGTTGGGGCACTGTACGAAGGATGGCCACCGACCGTGCAAAGTGGAATCAATTTGTTGTTGCCCTACAAGACGCCACTAGGCGTGATGGCCACTGACTGCTTTGACGGTCGGTGGTTAAGGATCGAAGAAGAGAAGAAGTTATGATTATTCTTATTGTTTATAGTTTTGGATTCTCTCTGGATGAAGCAAGAGGGCCGAACAGGTTAACATCGAAGACCGGATACTAATAATAAGAATGGTTACTGGTGCTCTTAGACCGCTAGCAGCTGGTTTGTGATCAGTACTAAATTAGGAAGAAAACAAAACATTTAACCACAATATTAATATCCTATCCTATCACGCGTAAGGGTAAGATCTCTTATCCTCTCCGTCATTTAATTAAATTAAAAAGAACACGTGTCTTAGCCTATCATATCACGCTTCGCTCAACTGGTACGGGTTGGGTTTTAGGTATGCGCCTTCCCCTTCCCTCCTGGTAAAAAACTCAGCGCACAATATCAGTGTTAATTTAATTATGACTACTTTACAAATATCGCTTGTCATTACTAGCTATTTGTTTCGCCACATGATATTACACTAGTCACTTATATAATTACACATAATGAATTAGAAGTGAATTAATATTCCGTCAATTGTCAGTCGCCTAGTGTATTTATTAGTCAATTAAAACATCTCTTTCTGGGTGATAGCGGGTGATTAAATCCACATTACAACTGGAAAAGTTTAGCTATGCGTTTTTTTTATTCGCTAGTCTTAGCACGTAGAAAATCCCAGTGAATTATAATGATAAACTTAACACATTAAATCACTTAAATGCTAATATCTATTACCGCAATCAGAACTGACAAATTCTACACGGAATGCTATAACACACTTTCACAATGGCTCTAGAATAACGAGCTAGATTTTCCAAACTTTCTAAGCCCCTAGATAACTGACTTTGGGAGGACGGAGTATTTATACAGAAATGGTGTTATTTCACTAAAGATTACGAGAATTCACGCCTTCGCCCGTATCAGGGAAAATCAACGAGTTCGACTCCCGAGGTAAAGATTTTCTGCTCATCGATGCCGACCAACAACAGAGACATTAGCCGAGCGAACTGGCTTCCTTAGATTTCGTCCACTGCCGTAGATCAAATACTTCCAATGTACTGGAATAATCTTATCGCCCCTTGACTTGCTTAAGTCCCCTGAAATGTTGAACATCAAACCGTTACGCGGCAAACTTCCTGCCCGTCGCCTCTCTTCAAAGGACCTGATTATATCTCTGTGCGCGCTTCTGTCTATCAACCAATGATGATTAGCAATCAGCTCGCGTGATAATTCAGATAAGCGAATTATGCTCTCGCTGACTGTTGTCTAACCTGCACGAACGTAGGTAAACAACTTGTCAGCGCAAGTAAACAGAAAAAAGTAGGCGTGGCTTCAACAATGAGTCTTCAGTCAGCGAATTGCATGGTTTTTGCGTAGCAAAAATTATAAACCTTAGATGGGGAAGCAAAGGTGGTTGCGTCACTGTTGCACTGTTTACATATATACATGACAATCACCATCATCAACATCACCACCACCATCATCATCACCATCATCTTCATCACCATTATCATTATCACATCATCATCGTCACCATCATCATAATCACTAGCGCCATCATTATTATCATCACCTTCATCAAAATCCCACCACCACCATCATTACCATCATCATAATCACCACCACCAACCCATCATGATAATCACCACCACTGTCACCATCATCACCATCATCAGAATTACTATCATCATTGTGAAGTATTATGATAATAGCTTTTATTTGTCTATTTCATTATCTACATTTTTTTTCACCTGGCTTTCACCTACGCACGTTTTGTTAGCATAAAACCCTCCTACACTTAGAGATCTGTCTCTTTTTCTAATTTAGCACGCGTATTTTATTTTCTGTGTTCTATTTCCTTAGGAATATTACCAACAGACCTATTTAGCTAACGTTGAGCCGGTTACCTGTAATTATGAAGCCAGCGATTAAATTCGTCGTAATAGGATCAAACAGTGAGAGACGAAACGCGTAGAAGGGGCGAATATTTCAAAAGAGTCGTAATTTTGGATCAGGGGAAATAATTTGAGTAGAAGGAGTAGATAATTTGGAACCAAGGGAGATAATTTACAATTACCTCCCCTTTGTCCGTTCGTTCCGTGAAAACGCAATTAAGCTACGGATCGACGAGATCAAAGAGACGATTTGATCGTGGGACCACGTCTACTCGGCGGCGATGGTGTCAAAAATTTCCCTTCATACAGAATTTGAACGAAGAATTCTTCAAAGGCGTTAAAATTAACAAGTCTGAGCGAAGTTCGGCAAATTACTATATATATATATATATATATATATATATATATATATATATATACGAGGGAAGGTCAAAAAGTAATGCCTCCTATTTTTTATGTATGTAAATACTGCATCGGTGTGCAATTTGTAAATTTAGCAGGATTCCTCAAACACTCTTCTGCACTGTATAGCATTACCAACCTGTTTCAGTAACAGGTGGCACCACTGTAACAGTTTAAAAATGGCTGCCAAAGATTTTCGGTTAAAACAACGTTATGTCATAGAATTCCTCAATGCTAAAGGCCATCAACCTCCAGCACCATTATGAAACTGTAGTAGAAGAGTTTTTATCGAATATTGTGACAGGTGATGAGACTTGGGTTCATTTTTTTGAACCAGAATCCAAGAGGCAGTCAATGGAATGGCATCACACAACATCGCCGACAAGAAAGAAGTTCAAAAGTTCACCATCTGTAGGGAAAGTTATGGCCTCCGTGTTTTGGGATGAGAAGGGTGTGATTCTTCTCGACTTCTTGGAACAGGGAAACACGGTGAATGCAGACCGTTACATTGAAACTTTGAAGAAGCTTAGAGGTCGTCTTCGGCGACTTTACCCATTAAAAGATCAGAGAACTGCACTACTGTTGCACGATAATGCCACGCCACACACCGCTAAACGCACCATTGATGCGATTGCAGAATTTGGCTGGACATTATTACCACATCCCCCTTACAGTCCCGATCTTGCACCTTCTGACTTCCATCTGTTTGGACCACTGAAAGAAGATCTTCGCGGACATCACTTTGAGGACACCGAGACCCTTAAACGCGCCGTACGCCAGTGGTTTAGGAAAAAGGACACAAATTTTTACCGTGCGGGGATACATGCCCTTGTGAGAAGATGGACAAAAACTGTAACAAATAACGGAGACTACATTGAGAAATAAATTTTTGAAGTTCAGACTTGGGGCTACATTTCAATGTGAATTTTATCTGTTTTCTTGCCTATTGAATGAAATTAAAAATTACGAGGCATTACTTTTTGACCGTCCCTGAGAAGGGTGTGATTCTTCTCGACTTCTTGGAACAGGGAAACACGGTGAATGCAGACCGTTACATTGAAACTTTGAAGAAGCTTAGAGGTCGTCTTCGGCGACTTTTGAGTTTAAAGGCATATAATATATATATATATATATATATATATATATATATATATATATATATATATATATATATATATATATATATATATATATATATATATATATATATATATATATATATATATATATATATATATATATATATATATATATATATATATAATATATATATATATATATATATATATATATATATATATATATATATATATATATATATATATATATATATATATATATATATATATATATATATATATATATATATATATATATATATATATATATATATATATATATATATATATATATATATATATATATATATATATATATATATTTATATATATATATATATATATATATATATATATATATATATATATATATATATATATATATATATATATATATATATATATATATATATATATATATATATATATATATATATATATATATATATATATATATATATATATATATATATATATATATATATATATATATATATATATATATATATATATATATTTATATATATATATATATATATATATATATATATATATATATATATATATATATATATATATATATATATATATATATATATATATATATATATATATATATATATATATATATATATATATATATATATATATATATATATATATATATATATATATATATATATATATATATATATATATATATATATATATATATATATTATATATATATATATATATATATATATATATATATATATATATATATATATATATATATATATATATATATATATATATATATATATATAATATATATATATATATATATATATATATATATATATATATATATATATATATATATATATATATATATATATATATATATATATATATATATATATATATATATATATATATATATATATATATATATATATATATATATATATATATATATATATATATATATATATATATATATATATATATATATATATATATATATATATATGCCTTTAAACTCAATTTATCCAGTACCGACAGAATTTCAGAGAGCATCTAGCTTCGAATTCTAAGATCTCTTATAACAGTAGAATTACTTAGTTTTTCGATTGGAGATCGTTTATTTCTGTGTTTTTGGTAAATACTATACTAGAAGTTTAAGTGATTAGTTGTTAAGTCCGTATTTTATTTCACTAAGATTTTTCTGTGCAGAGTGATTTAACTGCTGAGTCCGTCAATTATATTTCACTAGGATTTTATTGTGTTAATTGTCTACCGAACTAAATATAATCAATAGCTAAATTTTTCCGGCTGTGGCGTTAGAATAACTAACTGATTTAATCAGTAAAAGATATTTAATCGACCGGTAAATGCACTATTCATTATGAGTACTGACGAAATGTATATTTATTTCTAATTCATGATGATTAAAAATATAAATGACTAGCGCTTATTTTACGGAGACTTTTATTAAACGATTCAACATGAGATACACGTGTAGTTCTATTCAAAGTTAAATAACTGAGTTTATGAATATATTACATTTTACGCGGGTTGAGGATAGGATTGAGAATACTATATTATGGATAAGTATTTGTATGTTTTCTCCTTTACACAGTACTGGGTCAAACCCAAAATCCATACCAGCGGCTTTCATATGAATCTGAGAATAACCTTACAAAAGAACATTTTTACTTAGTATCTGGGTATGCAAGGTAAACTTGTCTGGCTTCGTGTTACACCCAGAAAGAGACAGAGTACCAACTGGGCCTATAGTTCCAGATTTCTTTTTCAAATTGTTTCATATACATTCAGCCCGTAGCGGCAACAAAATCAAACATTTGACTTAATCAAACTTGTGACATTTTTCGACTATCGACCATTTGTGGTGTGAAAAGGCATTTTTATACTGAGAGAAGTTAACGACCGGACATTCCTATGTACTGAAAATCTCAAGCTATTGACACTGTGAGCACTGTTAAATTTCTTACCTGGTCTAATTATTGTGACATAAACAGAAGACCTAAATAAAAGTAACAAAGTGAACGTTCCCCGGAGAAGTGGATTTAATCTGTCTTTGAGGAGCTGGGGTTCTCTTTGCCAAAATAACCCTAGATTTGCTGTGTGCGTGTGTCCTAAAGATTATTCCAGAAGGTGCAAACCAAGTATTAGGTAAGAACGAATGCACGTGGCCACGGTTGTCTGAGAAGAGAGGAAGGATGAATGAATAATTATCATATATATATATATATATATATATATATATATATATATATATATATATATATATATATATATATATATATATATATATATATATATATATATATATATATATATATACTCGTATATATATCTCGTGAAATCAGGGTACGTACGGTGTTATAATTTTTTTAGTAAGTTTTGCTAGTACTGTCCCTTTTTCAGAATAGATTAACGTACAAACTCTGTTCTTTACTGTAGAGGGAAATCCTAGACCGTAGCGTTTAAATCTTTGACTCTTTGGGGGTTAATAACTTTCTTCTAACGGGATCTTGTCTCAACAGAGGAAGGGGGGGGGGGGGAGGATAACACCTATGATTCTATTTCTTTATTAATTTCATTAACCGGTGTTTATTTGTATTTGATTGATATTCATAATATTGCTGTTGTCGAGTGTCTTTTAAGTAAATAAAATTTACATAAAAACTTTATTTACATGTGTTGGTTAGTTCGTCCCAAAATATCCATATTCCTTTAATATAATTTGTCACCTCTGTGCGTCTAACTGTCATCACTTGTGTGTGGGTGTATGTGAGTGGTTGATATATATATATATATTTATTTAGGTATACTGTCTGACTAACAAAGTTCTGTTGTAGAGATAGGCTGAACGAGAGGATCTTCTCGAATCCAGGGACAGACTCTACCTATCTGTCCACCATTTCACATGTGAAAATCTATTTCTTATCTTATCTCTCACTGAGTCACCAACTGTCTAGTTCTATTCAGAAGTTACAAACTATGTATTAATTCCCCTATCGAAAATCTACGACAAATGAGGGCTCGTTTTCCGGGAATTGAACTCTAATCTTGAGCAAGTACGACAGAAATTTTCTCGTTTTCCGGGAATTTAACTCTCATCCTGAGCAAGTACGACAGAAATTTTCTCGTTTACCGGGATTTTTATCTGATAATCTTTATAGTCTAGATAGAGTGTGGTTGTCTCGTGAGTTTAGTAAACATTAAAAATAATTATCCCCTAGACTAACGGTCTGTTTATTGGCTTGCTGACCACACAAATATATCAAATGTTTTTTCACAGCATTGTTAAAGTATATATACAATTTGATTTACAGGGTAATCTTTGTCGGAGTTATGTTATGTATTGATTATGTAATACTAAGCCGCTGGTAGCGTGTGATTGTGTAACAATCACAGGTTTTTTAAGCAGAAGGTATTTTGATCTAAGCTAAGGAGCGCGTTAGGACTTTAACGTCCAGTTAATAGCCTCCCTTACACTAACTAACTTAAGGGGTGAACTTGTAGGTGGACTTACAATTAAGGGATTTTTTTGTCTCCTTAAAAATTTTGCAAAATTTTATTTTGTTTCTACGGTATTAACTTAGTATTTTTTGTCAGTGATTAGTCTGAACTACCATTTATTTGGCGTAGTCGTCTGCATTAGGAGCCTTAATTGCCAGTTAACAGCAGCGATGGTTTAGATACTGATAATAAGGAATAGGTATCTCAGGTTAATAACAATATTTTCTTTTCTGTATTTTTCTCTTAATTGGTAGGGAACCAGTGTATCCTTTTCCTTCTTTCTTTCTCGAGTAAGACTCAGTCAGTTTATTACAATGGCAGCGCGTGAAAAGCTTAGGCAAATGCTCAGAGAGGAAGCAAGGGAAGAGGGATTACAGGGAGAAGAAGCGAAAGCGTTTGTCAACAAAGAACTTGACAGATATGATGCGGAGAAGAATTAAGCAGAAGCAAGGGAGAAGGAAAAAGCAGCCGAAGCTAGAGAACAGAAAAAAAATTGAGGCAGAAAAGAAAATTCGCAGAGCACAGCATGAGGAAAGAGAGGAGAGACAGCATGAGGAAAGAGAGAAGGAGAGACAGCATGAGTTGACGCTTAAAGCTCTAAAGGTCTAAAGCCGTGGGGCTGCCTCTACTTCCAGCAATGGAGAGCCGTCATCTCCTCATTCTTCTTTAACTGATCAAACCAGCACCCAATCTCCCCAACTCACGGCTATGTCTTTTTTCCTTGAATCTTTCCCAAGCCCTAATGAGAAAATAGACTGTTATCTATCAAAATTTGAAAGGATTGCAACTCTGTACGGTGTAGAGAGGTCGCGTTTATGTGTAAAGCTTTCTCAGGCTTTAAAAAGTAGTGCGTACGAGGTGTACACAAAACTGGAAAGCAGCCAACAAGACGATTACGACGTGTTGAAGAAAGCTTTACTTGAGCGTTTTAAAATGAACGCTCGCAAATTTTTGCAACTGTTCCGTAACACCAGAAAAGAGAGCTCTGAAACTTTTCAGCAGTTCTCTTCTCGTCTGAAGGAATACTTGACATAGTGCCTGGAGCTCTCGCAGCTTCCCTCTACCTATAAAGGACTTGAGGATTTCGTTGTAACCGAACAAATAAAGAACACTTTATCAAGCGACACCCGTAGATTTCTAGCTGAGCAAGGCGCAGAAAAGCTGGAAGACATTTTGGACAAGTCTGAGCGATATCACAATGCGCTGGCCGAACTGCCGGCTGCAAAATGTAAACCGACAGAAGAACCGTCTCGGAAAAATAATCTAGAACAGTCTTCCCATTCTTCTCAACCCCATAACCACAGAGAAACTGTACCCCAGAATTCCTTTCCTGAGAAATCTAAATATTATAAAAACAGGTACCCCACCAACAACAAAAATTCTCATCAACAAAACCAGTCTACATGGCATCGCGGCAAGAAAGGAAAGAATGAGCAAGTGAAAACCCCTGCGCATGGGACAACTGATCAGAGCAAGCACACCTGGCCGAATCACATCGGATGCTTGCAAACAGCCTCGCAAGGTAGAATTAGTGTCAGTGATTCTCAACCTGAGGGGGAGATGCCATCAACGCGAGGTACTGTTATTTTGAACGGGACTTCAACGAATTGTTTGTTTGATACAGGGTTGTCTTTCGATTGCATTGTAGCAAGACACTTGGTCAAACCCGGTCAAGAAACAGAAGTCACCCTCAAACTTTGTGGAGTTTTCAAAGGAGATGTACCCATTTCGCATCCCATCGCATTGGTGGAGATACACTCTGATTATGTCAGAGGTGTTATCAAAGCGGCTGTTATGGATGACCCGATCTACCCAGTCATACTTGGCTGTAGATATGAGTTTATTGGGAATCCGGAAGAGCCAATTGTGGCAGCGTAACCACAAGAGGGCAAACCAAGAAGAAACGGGAGCCTGCGCAAAATTTGTTACCTAAGGACCTTAAAGAGGCGCAAAAAAAGGACCATACTTTGGAGCACAGCTTTAGGAAACTGCCCATGGCTATGGACCCCAGACACAACGGGGACATTTTTTCTAAGGATGGTGTACTTTATCTTAGAACGGGCAACCCTGAACAAGGGCATAACCAGCTCCTAGTACCGAAACAGTAAAGAAGCCAAATCTTAGAAATGGGGAACTCTATTTCCTTTAGCGGACATATGGGACAGAACGCCACAAATATGCGTATGTCGACTCACTATTGGTGGCCAGAAATGAACTCTGATATTATCAGATACGTGAAATCCTGCGCCAAGTGCCAACGTGTGGCACCCAAGCAACGGACACCCCCAGTTTCCAAGGGTGAAATGCCAAAAGTGGGAACACCATTTGAACGGGATGTGATCGACATTTTAGGACCCTTACAAAGGACTAAGAGAAGGAACAGGTTCATCCTGACCTTAGTCGACACATGCACTTTATGGGCAGAAGCTATACCGCTAACATGCACGGATTCCAAGCATGTCGCAGAAGCCCTCGTGCAGATAATTACACGGTTGGGATTCCCTCAACAAGTTTTGACGGATAACGGATCTCAATACCGTAGCCTGTTGATGGATGAGATCGTTAAGATCTAGAGGAACCAGCACATCTACACAAGCCCTTATAATCCGGCCGGAAGGGGGTTAGTAGAACGTGTAAACGGAAACCTCACCTTGTTGTTAAGTAAACTGGGACAAGAGAAACCTGAAGATTGGGACCTTTTCATACCTGCAGCCTTATTCGCCTACAGGGAAGTCCCACATGCCTCCACAGGATTTCTTCCATTCATTCATTCATAACCCTCCACTCCCAAAGGAGCATAGGCCTTCAACAAACACATGCCAAGTCCTCCTGTCCCGTGCCATCATCTCAAGTTCTTTCCATGTTCTCCTCATCATTTTCACCTCTGTTTCCAACTCTCTTCTCCATGTACTTCTTGGTCTTCCTCTGCCTCTCTTGCCCTGGGGGTTCCAGAACAAGGACTGCCTTGTAATGCTATCAACAGGTTTTCTCAGTGTGTGTCCTATCCATCGCCATCGTCTTCTTCTCATCTCTTGTTCCACTGGCACTTGTCTAGTTCTTGTCATCAGTTCCACGTTGGTAACCTTGTCATACCATTTTAATCCCTCTATTCTATGCAAGCACCCATTTATGAAAGTCTGTAGCTTTTTGGTTGTTGTCTTTGTTGTTCTCCATGTCTCCGAGCCATACAATAGGACTGACTTCACATTTGAGTTGAAGATTCTTATTTTCGTGTTGGATCCAATTTCTCTTGATCTCCATATATTTCCCAATGCAATGAAAGCTCCTCTTGCCTTTTGTATTCTTATTTTGATATCGCTGTCTGTCCCTCCAACTTGTCTATATTACTGCCAAGATATGTGTATTCAACATCTTGAATTGGTGTTTCTTCAAGTTCAACCCTGTTATCATTACCTGCATTTATTCTCATTATTTTTGTCTTTTCCCTGTGTATTTTCAGACCCAATTGCTGTGACCTCTCATCGAGTGTTTTCAATTTGTCCTGCATCTGATTACGGTTATGGGACAGAAGAGCCAAGTCATCAGCAAAATCCAGATCATCCAACTGCTTAGTCAGAGTCCACTGGATTCCATTTCTGTTGTGTGTTGTCGATTATCTCATAACCCAATCTATTGCCAGCAAGAAAAGAAATGGAGACAAGAGGCATCCCTGTCGCACTCCTGTTCTTATCCCAAACGGTTCTGTAAGCTGTCCTTCGTGAAGAACTCTGCATGTCATGTCTTCATATGTTTCTTTATTAAATTAATGATCTTCAGGGGAACTCCATAATGCCTCATCAATTTCCAAAGTGATTCTCTGTCTACACTGTCAAATGCCTTTTCGTAGTCCACAAATCCGATGTATAGTGGTGAATTCCATTCCAGACTTTGTTCAACTATTATTCTCAAAGTGGCTATCTGGTCTGTACATGATCTGTTTTGTCGAAAACCTGCTTGTTCATCTCTCAGTTTCTTGTCTATGGACTCTTTTAATCTCTCAAGGATAATCCTGTTTAATACTTTTCCTGGCACTGATAGTAACATTATTCCTCTATAATTTGTGCACTCTTGTAAATTTCCCTTCTTAGGCAACTTAACCAGATATCCTTCCTTCCATTCTGCTGGTATCTCTTCCTTTTCCCAGACTTTACCAAGTAATTTATATAACATCTCTGTAGCCGTGTCGATATCTGCTTTGATGGCCTCTGCTGGAATGCCATCAGGTCCAGACGCTTTTCCCTCTCTTAGAAGCTTTATGGCTTTCTTTATTCTTCCTTCGTTGGTCTTTCACCGTTAATTTGTAGCTCTTCTTCTGCTGGCTGGATGTCCGGCGGGTTTTGTGGAGCTGGTCTATTGAGAAGGTCCCCAAAATATTCTGTCCACCTCTTCATTTGCTCTTGTATATTGCTGAGCAGTTTCCCATTCTTGTCTTTTATGAGGCAACTTGTTTGCTTGTATTTCCCTGTTAGCTTCTTTGTGCTGCTATACAGTTCTCTCATATTTCCTTTGGCTGCAGCATCTTCTGCCTCTCTTGCCAACTCCTCAATATACTTCCTCTTGTCTCTTTTGATACTTCTTTTTACTTCTTTGTTTGCTTCTGTGTACACTTCTTGAGCCTTGGCTTTGGAGCTTCTAGTTTTGCTTGTGTTTAACTCTGCTTTCTTGTTTTTTCTGTCTTTTATCTTATTGATGGTTTCTGTTGTTATCCATGCTTTTTGTTGTCTTTCCCTTTTCCCCAGTATTTCTTCACATGTCTCCTTTCATACTGTTTTGACCTGCTGCCAATAGTCTTCTGTATTCTCTACATCTTCCAGCTGTTGGAGCACTTGGAATTTGTTGGATACTGTGACCGCAAATTTGTCTCTTGTTTCTTGATTTCTTAGCTGTCCTACATTAAACTGTTGTCTATAATTTTGCATTGTTGCATATCTCTTGAGTTTCATTTTTACTTTGGCTATCAGAAGATGGTGATCTGATGCCACATCTGCTCCTCTATATACCTTTACATCCTGCAATGATGATCTAAACTTCTTGTTTATGCATATATGATCTATCTGATTTTCTGTTCTATGGTCTGGTGATATCCATGTTGCCTTGTGTATTCTCTTATGTGGAAACATGCTTCCTCCTATAGCCAGTTGATATGAAGCACAGAAGTTTGCGAATAGCTCTCCATTTTCATTCATTACTCCTAGCCCATGTTTTCCCATGACTTCTTCGAATCCAGTGTTGACTGTACCTATCTTTGCATTCATGTCACCCATCAAAATTGTGATGTCTCTTCTTTTTACTTTATCCATAATTTCCTGTAGTTTAGTATAAAATGCTTCTTTCACAGACTCTTCTTTGTCATTAGTTGGTGCATAACATTGGATGACATTTACATGAATTTTCTTTTTAGCTGTTTTGAAAGAAGCTGTTATTATTCTGGGTCCAACAGCTTCCCATTCAATTAGTGCTTCCTGTGCTTCTTTAGATAACATAAGAGCTACCCCTTCACTGTGGTGTGAACTTTCGTCTTCATGTCCTGAGGACAGCACCAATTCACCTGTGATGAGTTTCTTCCTGTCTACCCCCTTCCACTTTGTTTCACACATTCCAAGAACCTCGATTTTGTATTCCCTCATTTCTGCTGCTACTTGCGCCACTTTCCCTTGTTCGTTTAATGTCCGAACATTCCAGGTGCCAAATCTGGAAGTTCTCCTATAAGAAAGAAGGTTAGTCAGCAACACAGACTCCTTTCGGCTTTCTCTGTGTTGCATCATACGCCTCCCTGCGAGAGGACCTTCCCCTGTCTTGGATGGCTGTGTTTTATTTTCTTTATTTGACTTGTCCATATTTGTTGAAGTTTTTTGTGGTTTGAATTTTTTACAGGATGGTGTAACCGGCCCCATGCCCAACCCTCCTTAGTCGCTTTTTATGACATGCTTGGTAGGGGACAGTGTTACTATTCTTTGCTCCCCTTTCGGGCCCCGGTAACACTACTCTTTTATTCGGCAGTCCTACCAAGGGGCCGCTAGAAGCCTTACTTTGGTCCCTGACAGGCCAGAAGGCTGATGAGACAGTCGTCTCAGCCAGTAAATATGTGTCGGAATTAAAGGAAAGGTTAAAACTAGGATGGGACCTAGCAACGACCAACCTTAAGCGAGCATACTTAAGTTAGGATCGAGAATACTATATTATGGATAAGTATTTGTATTTTTTCTCCTTTACACAGTATTGGATCAAACCCAAACACCTTACCAGCGGCTTCCATATGAATCTGAGAATAACCTTACAAAAGAACATTTTTACTTAGTATCTGGGTCTGCGAGGTAAACTTGTCTGGCTTCGTGTTACACCCAGAAAGAGACAGAGTACCAAACCAAAGAACATTAAGAATAAATTTTGTAACTGGGCCTATAGTTCCAGATTTCTTTTTCCCACTTGTTTCATATACATTCAGCCCGTGGTGACAACAAAATGAAACATTTGACATAATCAAACTTGTGACATTTTCCGACTATCGATCATTTGTGGTGTGAAAAGGCATTTTTATACTGAGAGAAATTAACGATCTAACATTCCTATGTACTGGAAATCTCAAGCTATTGACATTTGAGCACTGTTAAATTTCTTACCTGGTCTAATTAATGTGACATAAACAGAAGTCCTAAATAAAAGTAACAAAGTGAACGTTCCCCGGAAAAGTGGATTTAATCTGTCTTTGAGGAGCTGGGGTTTTCTTTGCCAAAATAACCCTGGATTTGCTGTGTGCGTGCGTCCTAAAGATTGTTCCAGAAGGTGCAAAATGTCTGACTAACAAAGTTCTGTTGTAGAGATAAGCTGAACGAGAGGATCTTCTCGAGTCCAGGAACAGACTCTACCTATTTGTCCACCATGTCACCCGTGAAAATCTATTTCTTATCTTATCTCTCACTGAGTCACCATCTGTCTAGTTCTATTCAGAAGGGACCAAACTATGTCTTAATTCCGCTATCGAAAATCTACGACAATCATCACCATCACTATCATCACCATCTCCATTATCATCACCACCCTCATTATCATCACCACCACCATCATCGTTCTTGTTATCATCATCCCCAGTATCATCATATTCGTCATCGTCATCCTCTTCATCATTCACCATTTTCGCTCCTAACAGTACACGTATCTATCTGTGGTGGGGTGGGCGAGATGATGATGATGATTATATTGTGATGTGTGATCACTCTCTTGTGACACTCGCACCGACCCGAACAACAATAAAACTCTTGATTCTAGAGGCAGGGGCTATATTTATTTTTACAGCCCATTCAGTGACAAAGCAAACATTAAACAAATAAACTAGCGAACATCACGAAACCCAACAAAACAAAACAAAACAAAACACCCAACAGTGCCCGATGCTAATCTGAAGAAGCAAACAAAGCACAGAATAGTTAAAATCATAATATAATACTGAATGAGAAACACCACGCTCTCACCTGTCAAACTGTCCTACGCCGCCACCTGACACACTCAACTATCACACACACACACACACTCATGTGTGTCATCCAATGCGACTAGTAAGGTGTTGTGCGTGGGGCTGGCAATCTCACCATGTAACACAGGTTGCTACGGAAACCACTACTGCAAGAGCACACACTCAGCTATCACACACACACACACACACTCATGCATGTCGTCCAATGAGACTAGTAAGGTGTTGTGCATGAGGCTGGCAACCTCACCAGGTAACACAGATTGCTACCAAAACCACTACTGCCCTAGCATATGAATACTTAATATGAAGGCAAACCACACTGTATGCCCCATGCTCCCTCAGGAGCGAAGAAGAGAAATATATATCTTGAAGTGAGCCCACGTGCTCTCACAACCATTCCTCACATAACCATAATTTAATAATCATAAAATGGACATAAAATAATATTCTTCAACTACATGTACAACAAATACTCTCAATAACGAGAATAAACCACCACCTCACAACTGGTCTATCTCAATATTCGTTACTGCATTCTGAAGCATGTCGTATGTGACGACTGGTGCGGCTGGGAATCTCATCACATGAAACACATCGTTACCGAAACAACCACTGCAATAGCATAAAAATGCTTCTTGTCGGCTTGTGATAGACACCAGCCACATTGGTGTTTCCATGCTCCGCCGGGAGCAACCAGAGAAACACATGTCTCAACAAAGGAGTGGCCTCGCGCTCTCCAGAAATCTAAATACATATTCTCACCTCACAGTAACCCATTAAATATACAGTAGAATTATGATAAGTAGGCTATCGTGAAATACACTCAATTACTTTTACATTAATTAAAGAAATAAAATAATTACTCTTGACTTTAACAAAACTGGCATTAACACGAAAACTATCTCTTTCCTTCCTTTACTGGGGAAAATTATCTTAATCTGCTTCCCACCCCCGTCTCAATTCACACAATATAAAACTGGCGTCTTCTTTATACACACGCGTGGTGACGCGCCGCCTTTATACAATCACCACGTGGCGCTATCTTGATATTTTGCTAACAAGCCAATATCATCTAAATTCAAGTAATAGATGCTTCTCTTATCCAGTTTCATGTATAAAACACTCTTACTAAATTTGCCCTTCTCTAATGAATCTGATCAAACATTATTTTCACTCATCTATCATTTCTTCAAGACTAAATCATAATGTCCTAAAAAGACATTTCCTTTGGAAACACATCTATCTATATCACTCAACATTAAAATAGCCACATCGATATTATTTCCGAATTATATAAAACTAATGCTCACAACCCAGAATGCTTCGCGCACATCGAAAATAATCTGCCTAGAGACAGGTAGGGGGCGGGCGTCTCCTTTTCGGCCCCATCACATATCAATAGCTGTTGCTTCCCTTGCAAGACACGTACATCAAAGCAGTCATGTGCTCTTTCTGTAGTAGTTTATGTACCGACTTCATATATGTGATGAAGTTGCTTGGACATGCACAACCTCATTTTAGTCGCCTCTTACGACACGCATGAGGAAGCAGTAGTACCCAGAGACCTACGTGAACTACACGACATATGCAGTCTTGATAGCAAAATAGAAGCCGACAACAGCTAGGTAGGTAGTCCCATAGCAAATACTGCCGTAGGGGATTGAAGTGTTAGAGACTTGACTATACTAGGTCCAGCATTGAGAGATGGAATGACCAGTTCCCTTCCTACAGTGAATCGAACCCCTGCACTTTAGCCACGAGAGACCAGAGCTCTAACCATTCTGTCAATCAGACGCTCAAGACACGAGCTACATGACGTACTAGGTATGTTAACGACAGAAAGTCAGTTTTAAGGACTTGGTTTAAATAGCAAGAAGACTGAAGTAGTGGACGTCTCGAGGAAAGAAAGTTCTATGGAAGATAAGTTTAAAGGCAATGGGACGACTCTGAACATTAAACAACAGAAAAAACGTAAACTTAACTACCTAGGCAATAGCAATAGCATTCTATGGAAGATGAAACTTAGAAAGAAAAACTAGACTACCCTTAGCGAACGCGTTATTCCACAAAATGAAAAGTATTCAATGCAACAAATCTTAGTCTGTGTAGATAAGAAATAGAGTTATTCTTTGGAATTACTCAAAGCTGGTCCTGTTATAGGGAAGCGAGTCATAGACAGTAAAAATAAACACACACAGAAAGTCTTTAGACCTACGGAGACTTGCCTTTACATATGAATTTGAAGAATATCACATATAGCTAAGATGATTAATGTAGACCTCCAAACAAAAAAGCAATGTAAAAGGATTATTCATTGGATACATCAGATTGAAACAATCTGCATTTCTTTGGCAAAGTAGGATAAAAGAAACGTTAGAATACATTGTGATAACAGACACAATTTAAGGAAAAAGAGTTTACCAGAAAGGGAGAAATTACTGAACAGTTTGATTGCCTAACATGAACAACCCGACAATAATAAACTCGTAAACAGCAGAAGGTGCAGGAATTCTGGAGAGGCATGTGTGCCTGCGTCAGTTGGCTAGGCATCTGAAGAAAAACAAGAAGAGGAGTAATAGAAGAAGTTGTAATATTTATAGGACCACATTAGAGACATCTTACAGATATTTGGAATAACAAGAAAATAGGGTTTTACTGTAAAAGTGTCTATACCCAGATTCTCTCTCTCTCTCTCTCTCTCTCTCTCTCTCTGCGTATATATATATATATATATATATATATATATATATATATATATATATATATATATATCTGCATATGCATGTGTGCATGTGCGTGTGCATGGCAGGTCGTGGCTTGCAGCATGGACGGGGGGGGGGGGGTGGGGGGGACGATGGTACTATTGTAATAGTTCCCTTTCAGTGTGCTCCGTTGATGTAGGTCGCTCCCACTGTGTAAGCGTGAACGGGCTTATATGTTATCGTCTTTGTGGCACTATCAAGTCATTCTAACTTGATTATGTTTCAAGCCATTGTCTAATAGAGTAGTTCTCAACGTGGGTCATAAGGCCACATGGGGGGGGGGGGGGGGTGGGGGGGGGGGGGGGGGGGGGGGGGGGGGGGGGGGGGGGGGGGGGGGGGGGGCGTGCCGTATTTCTGAGGAGCTACAGTCAGATGGTAAAGTACCTATTGTCTAGCTAACACCAACTATGAGGATTAGTCACTCTTTTTAGCGACCTCTATTGTCTCATGTCATTGGTCTTTATTGCTATCCACGATTTCACTACACGCCGGCGACATTAATTTTTCATATTCTTGGTGTTTAATTTTGTAGGTCTTTGTTGCTGAATCACTTAACTGGGCCGAATGGCGCAAATATCACAGCTTCGCTGTAAACGGGACACAACGCTACCAACATCGTTTTCAGGACGAACGAGGAAGAAGAAGAATCGTCACTTAACTCATTAGCGATTCATTTGGGCTGAGTCTGTGACGCACTCTTTCGCTAGCAGACGAAGAAGTTATCGGATGGCCTCAGGAGCCAGAAACGAACCGACCATGAGCGTATTTCCTCATGTTTTTTTATTTTTATTTTTTCCTAAACTGGGATATTAAGATTATGAAACAGCAAATTCTAGGGGGAAAGCTCCATTATGTGAGTCGTCAGGACAGAGTCACGTACCTAGATTTAAGAAAATCTCTAACTCAACGGATTACTCTGCGTCAACGACCTTGATATGAACATTAGTCCTTAGTTAACGTATTTGTTGTTTTTTTTAGCAAATCTCGTGGATTGTTTGTCCTCTTGAGTGTTCTAACTTTCGTCTTGGAATTGTATATCTCAATTTAATTTGTTCCTGCTAAACTAGAAATGGCTATTCTTTGTTTTGATTTTATTATTGGTTGAGGAAAAGAAAAGAAAAAAAGGAGATAATACTCTTTTGTGACTACCCTCATAAAGATATGTTTTTTTCATTTAGAAAATCTTTATCCGCAGTTCAGAATCGTGCTCAATCTACTCTTTAGCTTGTCTGCTAGGAATAACTGAGAGTGTGCGTGGATTACGTCAACAAATCGTGAGGATGAAAAAAAGAGTAATATCACTTGCCTAAACTAAACTTCTTGGCTGTCGTAACACACTAAAAATCGCATATAGTGATGCTATCTTCCCCATATAATCTTGTCGGTCACTTGATTAATGGTCATCATTATCATGTGTCTTTTATCATCCCCCGACAATATAATATAAATAAATGTTATTCAATAAAAATGTTCCTATACTGTATTTAAAGGCAAAATAACACACACATAAGTGTTGTGAAACATCATTAAAAGGAATTTGAAAAATAACATTTCAAAGTATGTATTTTGTTACGTAGGTGTGACGAAATCAGTTATGTACTTTTTCAGAACTTTCATTGTCTCCTGCAATATCAATTCGTTGATTTATTTTCCACACTCATCGTTCTATTATTTGGCATATTTTATGCACTTACATTTTTGCTTTGACCACTGCCTAGACGTATTTACGTTTGCCCAGGTGAATCGTAATATTACAAGGCTAATTAGACAGGTCAGCGGTTAATAATTTTATCACTTAAGTAGTCAAGCCACCTTTGATATAGATGATCCTTGTTGACACAAGGTGATCGCGCACGATCGATGGAAAGCCAGATTGGGTGTCGAAGAAATCCGTATTGGGGATTTACGCAAACACAAGTGATAATGCGTAATCACTTCCGCTGGTCCATCTCTGTAGCAATAGTACGAATAACCTCTCAGAGAAGACTATGATGGGAAAGGCACTAGCCATGAAATAAGTTCACCGATGTGTTTGTGAGTTTGTACTAATACGATCGGAAGTATTACTGCCTGTCGCGTTTAGATAGGTTTTAAAGTTATTTATGGTCCCGCCTGAGTATAGGGGATGGTGATAACACGTGAGAAGTAAAGTTGTAAGAAAATAGATTTTCACGTGTGGATAGTTTAAGGAGAAGATTCTGTCTCTGGATTGAGTATTTTCTCTAGTCCAGCTATCTATACGACTATAATTAATATAAGACAATCTTGCACCTCCCTATATTTAGAAATATAAGTTTACCTAAGCACTCACACACAGCTATGTGACAACAAGACACATAAAAACGTGAAAAAAAACTATGGTTAAATAGGTATGGATCTGACCAACACACAAAGTTTAGTTCTTTTGTTGTTTATTATCATTAATCTTTACAACATCGAATATCTATAGAGAAATCAAATAAATCAAAATTACATACATAGAAAATTAACAGAATACATGTGCCCTCCTTTTATTGAGAAGAACCCAACAAGTTAATAACCCCCAAAGGTTAAAGGTTTGCACTATGTTATAGCAAAGACGGTAAAGAAAACAAAGTTCCTAATAAATGCTACTCCGTAAAGGAAACAATTTTAAAAGTAAAATAACCAGTTTGGTACAAGTTACCGTAACAAGAAAATATTCAATCTCTCTCTGTCATACGTGGCTACGCTCTCGCTCCTTACCTAATCTTGGTGATATGTCCTGGCATATACAGTTATCCTGAATGTATTTATCGATATTGATAATGTCAGTGTGCTGTGCCAAATTTAGCCCCAGTCCAGCCTTGACGATAACTTTATAAGGTGGACGCCAAGTTTGGTGGTGTACTCCTGTGTCACGACATAGACTTTCGCTAAATTGTATATTGGTCACACTGGAGAGCGACAACACTGGTTCGTCTCTTGTAAAAACTTGCTCGGCCAGTTTTCGATTAGACGGAAGCCGGAAGGGAGTTTTTTGGGCAAAGGGGATTCTAGATATGTCTGCCGGCCTAAGCGGTCGTTGTTGGCCTTTGTTATGTCGGTAAAAGGAGGATAATGACAGGAAAGAGAAGGAAGAGAGGGACAGAATTGATAAACAAAATGCTCTAAGAGATGCTCGAGCTGAAGAGTTAGAGCTAAAAAGAAAACGAGTGGAAACAGAGAGAATTTGAATTACAAGAAAAGAAGATGAAAGAAGAGAGAGAATTACAAGAAAAGAAGATGAAAGAAGAGAGAGAATTACAAGAAAAGAAGATGAAAGAAGAGAGAGAATTACAAGAAAAGAGGATGAAGGAAGATAGAGAGTTACAGTTGGAGAAGGAGAGAATGAGAATAGCTCTGGAAGAGAAAATGATGGAGAAGGAGATACAATTAAAGAAGTTAGAAGTGGGTGCGAGTGGTCAGAACTCAACTTCTGGTGGGGCCCATCGTCCTTTTAGACTGCGGTTACCAAATTTCAATTAGAAAATTGATAGTTTAGACTTCTTCTTGGAAAGATTTGAGGACGAATGTGTGGCCTATAAGGCTGATAGGGATCAGTGGCCATCTCTTTTATCAACACTGCTAGTTGGGCCCGCGATGGAGATTTTTTTTAGCCTCCCCGTGGAGGAAAGGGCCGATTATGACAAAGTGAAGGAGAGATTGCTCCGGAGGTTCCGTCTGACTGCTGACGGCTACCGGACGCGTTTTAAGAACGCGATGCCTAGCTCAGACCAAGACTTCGAGGATTTTATCTCGAAGATCAAACTTCTATTGAATAGATGGATCGAAATGGAGGGAATTCCTAAGGATTATAATGGCTTGCTGGACTTAGTTCTACGGGACAAAGTGTTGTCCTCGTGCTCTAGTGAGTTGGTGGCGTTCTTCCAGGAACGTCAACCAAAGGACATTGAGTCCATGGCCCAGTTGGGGCACCATTATGTCCTGGCCCATCCGGGCAAACCTATTCAGAAGTCGGGTCTGACAGAAGACATAGTTGCCAGTGTGGGCAAAGTTCAACGCCAAACTAGGCAAAATCAGTCAGATAAGGCAGACAGGGGTCAAGAGCAGAGTTATGAGAGGCCCCCAGTCCTTATCGGCCATATAGAGGTACTAATACGAATTTTCGTTCCCATAGGAACAGTTGGCCGAGGTGGCAGAGCCAACGTTATGATAGTTATAGCAACGGAGGGGATCGTCAAGCGCGAAAGCAGGTACGATTCGAGGACTCGCGTGACGAAGACCGATTTTGGTATAAAACCAAACATTATAAGCAGAGGAGTGCGTCCTCAGAGAGTCGGTCTTCTGACTCTGATGCGGGGTCTTCGTCATCGAAGGGCTCCAGCAAAGGTACACACGAGGAGAAAAAGAAAGAGCGCGTGTGTACCAATTGCGGTGGCAGGGGTCATAGTGCTGATAGCTGCACTACTCCGATTGAACACGCAAATTCCGCGGTTGTGTTGGACACAATGAACAGCGAGGACTGTGCGGGGTGCCGCCCTCTGTTCAATGCGATCGAGAGATTAGTGCTACAATGTGGGCATGCGGCACCATGTCTATCGGCAGTGCATGAGACTGGCAAGGTGATCCTCCACGAAGGAAAGGTGGAGAATAGACCAGTCCGGGTGTTGAGAGACACCGGATGCACAACAATTGGGGTGCGTCGATCGTGCATCGACGACTCATGCCTGACAGGCAAAACGGTAAAATGCACCACGTTCGGGGGCAAAGTTGAGACTTACCCCCAGGCGTGCATTAGTGTGGACACACCGTTCATTACGGGTAGAGTCTACGCGTTGGTCCTGGAGGATCCGATTGCCGATTTAACCGTCGGTAATGTACGCGGGGTGCATAGTGCCATAGGTGTAGCTGATGCAGAGGCTCAGCATCACCAAACTTCCAAGATTTATAAACAAAAGGTACATCGGAAGCGTAGTTCGCGGCATGTACCGAAGGACATGACTAGGAGCAGTGGGGACTTATATTCAAGTCCGAAAGTTAGTGATCGCACAGTTTTGGTGCGTAATGTGCCACTGAGTGCTAGTTGGCGCACACTCAGACGAGTGTTTGATGAGGTTGCGCCGGTTAAGTTTGTAGAAGTATTGTCGCTACGCGACAATACCAAAATGGCACGTGTTACTTTTGTGAATAGTTGGGGTGCGCGTAGGGCAGTTAGGCAGAAGCATATGTCTTTGCTTCGAAACCATCTGCTAATAGTTCAGCGTTAGCTAGAGCTAGATTTTCGGGTTCGTTTTAGTAAGATCTTTCGGTTGACGCGAACCGAACCTGATAGGCTCTGACCCGCGCCCCCAGTTCTACTATTATATCAATATGAGGATGTTGTAAATGTAGTAACAGATGTCTTGTCCAGGTTGTCAAATAATTGAACAGTTATAGTTTCTGGGAAAACTTACATCTGAAAAGAGAGTATTTATTGGAATTTATGTAAGTAAGGCATTATGACTATTTCAGTTGATATTTCATGATGATGTATTTTAATATTCAATGTATGGTATATGCTGCCATAAAGGCAAGATCTAGTAGGTGTACTCTATGTGTGGACATACCATATTATATTATGCTTATAACTATGTTGTGACATGATGATTGTGTTACGAGAACTTAGGGTTTGATTGGTGACAATCAGGTATTTGGATTTTGTGTAACATGCATGATGTGTAGACTACTCCAGGATCAGTACCCAGTGTAGATTGGTGCATATTTCTTTGTATTGAGTCTAGTAAGTGAAAAGGCATGTACGACGAGGGTATAGCACAACTCTGGCATTCTTTATTTGCATAAGGAGGTGCTATCTCGGCATTTGTTCGTCCATACTCCAAAGGGGGGGCTGGGCGTGACTCCTCCGGTGGAAGAAAACTGCGTTTTCTTTCTTAAGGGGGGGATGGATGTCACGACATAGACTTTCGCTAAATTGTATATTGGTCACACTGGAGAGCGACAACACTGGTTCGTCTCTTGTAAAAACTTGCTCGGCCAGTTTTCGATTAGACGGAAGCCGGAAGGGAGTTTTTTTGGGCAAAGGGGATTCTAGATATGTCTGCCGGCCTAAGCGGTCGTTGTTGGCCTTTGTCAGCAGTTTTGCTGGGGAATTATTTGGATGCCAATTGTTGTTTAGTGCTTGCCGATTTCCATAGTCAGGAATATTTGATGGGTGCTAGATTGAGCTTAGAAAGTTCTAGTGATTTTCCCTTCCTGATTATTAATTGTAATACGTTGGTTGCAATTGTGTACCGCTTTAACCTAGTATTAGGTGCCGCCTCTGAGCGATAGTTCAGTGCCTTCACTGATGAGTTTATGTCGGTAACCATTTTGGTTCTCATGACGAATTATAGTGTTCGCCAGGATATGTGGCAGTTTTTCAGTGCATTGTGCTGTGCCTTTGTGCTATTAGGAGAGTTGGTATGATTATCGCAAGTAAGTTGGCTTATGTATTCATTATCTTACGTATTGCAGTTTCATGCATAGTGATTGTTGTGTGTACTTCTCATTAAAGGGATATTACTGTATTTGAGGCGTTATTGTATTACTCATGTCAGCTATTGTGTGCTGTGGTATTATTTTGTAGACAATGAGCCGTGAGTTAAATCCACGGTACAAATAGGGTTAAATCCAACAGCATCTATAGATTGTTGTTCTGACATCCTGGATCAATAATGTCACCTCGAATAGTTAATGTAGAAAAAAAATCGAGATCTTGTGTTCACAGCAAAGAATGGAAAAAAACACTTCTAGTATTTGTACACAGCTAGTTGCTAAAACAAATGTTACTGATAATGGTAATTGATTGATTGGTAAATCCTATCGGCTGGCTCTGTGGTGAGAGCCGATTTTGAAATATCGCAACTTTCTGGATAAATCCGGTGCTACGACTGTCAAAAGTCAGATATTGAGATTATTTCATATACCACTCCCGTGGGCTGATAACTTGGAAACAGTTTCTGGGTATTGATAATCCAGTTAAACTTAATAGTTAAATTTTTATTTGTCTTTTAGCCAGTCCTGTTCACAACTGCTCACACTGTCAGCTATTGTTTAATTACCCCTACGCGCACTTACAAATATCGTCTGTCGTTAATAGTTATTTTATTTTCGGCGCCTGTTAGTTTAGTCATAAGGTATAAACAATAGTCACTTACTATAATTGCACAAAATGAAATAAACGTGAGTTCTATTCCGTCAATTATCCGTCGCGCCTAGCATTTTATTTCAGTCAGCTAAAGCGTATATTTCTGTGTGATAAAGCGGGTGATGGAAATTACATCCTAACTGCACCTCTGGCAAAGAAAAATAGCAACGCGTTATTTATTTCACTAGTTTTAACGCTAGAAATCACCGTGAATTATAATGGTAAACTTAACACATTAAATCACGTCAATGCTAATTTCTATTACCACAAATTAGAAATGAAACAATCCCCACGAGATGCTATTAACACACTCTCACGACGGTTCTAGAATAACGTGCTTAGATTATCCAAAATTCTGAGCGACAACTGATTAGTGCTAAGGAACTACTGTTTATATATATTCATTGGCTCTCTGATCCCTAATGGTGTTAATTTCGCATTAACGTGCGAACTATAAGAATTCAAAAACTGTGGCCCAGATGAAAGGCCCTTTGAGCCGGCCACCGTTTCTCTCGTCGAGAGCTGGTTGACCAACATCAAAAGGCCCTCGTTACAATAACGGGGTTTCTTTCAAAACCGCTTGCGTCTCGAGATGAAATGCTAATCGACGTCAGAGATTTCTCCCGTATCTGAAGATCACAGCGTTATCTCCCCCTGAGTGTATAAACCTCAAAGGGTCGTTAACTGTTCCACGTGTTTCCCACGTGCGGTATGTCAGTTATCGTAATATTGACAGATTCGCTCGCGTGAGAAATTTGGGTAAACGAACGTGGTTCGTCCCTGTTTGACTGGCAGATTGAGAAAGTTGGTAAGCAACTTCGTTTGTTAACATCTCAAAGAAAAAGAGACGAGGTTTAAAACGAGTAAACGCAGGGTGTTAATACATGGCTTGCTAGCGAATTATAAAACTACGAAGATGTCATGAAAGGCTGTCGGATACTGTAGGCTATAATTCCATTATACGTCACACTGCATATATGAAAGAAGTCACGAGTTAAAATTGAGTTAAAATTGATATTTTAAAACACGCAGGGGATAGTAATGATTTAACACGCCGACCCACATAGTTATAAAGAGACAGGTTTGTTTAAATCGAGAGCCTAACAAAAACTTTAGCACTCATTGTCAAGTTTGTCTAAAATACCATCTAGGACGAGGAATGAGAAAGGGAAATATAATCTAGCGAAATCGGAGACACAAATCAGACTGCATCGCATCGTCAAATTAGCAACTCCCAGGAGCCAGCGACACATCTGACTAGTATACCATAATTAAAAGTGACAGATCAAAGTATTTCTGCGTCTTTATAACTTAAAAGAGAACTCGCAATTTTAAATACCAAGACTGGAAACTTAAGGAATTAGACCACCCGTCATAAGAGGAATACTAAAATTTCCCGGACCAAGTGTTCGAAGAATCTAATCAAAGTTGCTGTGTCCATTCTACTGTGCCATAAGATTGTGTATCCCATTTGGGGTAAGTTGTGAACATATAGTTTAAAATGTGAATTGTGATATGTCTGTTCCTAATGAGTGGTTATACCAGTCAAAGGAGGCTGGCAACCTCAACGTATGAAAATAATATGTTTATAAACCACTACAGCAAGCACTGGCGTCTGCTTTATGCTAGTTCGCTCAGGAAAGCGAAAGCAGAAGCGACCCCAGATTCCGAATGGAGCAGCGAGATGATGACCTCACATGTGCCTAGGGTGTATAGTATCATTTCGTGAGATAAGTGTACTTTTAGAAAGTTCAGGCAAGCCATTGCACTCGCGCTGTCCAGACACATTTTCCCTATTTTAGTGACCAGAAGAATAACGATGATTTCTAATCATATTCCCTGAGTTATACTGTGTAAATTCAGGGAGAATAATTATTCAGAGAGGCTAAAATTGGTGGATGGACAGCAAGACAATGTGCCTGTTAATCTTTAGCCCACAAATGTACTTAGCAGAGGCATTTGCTCTTTTATTTTTCCTAAAGTTCGTGGTTCGAAACAACAAGACGGTGCTTAGTACCAGAGCAGTCTGAAGTAAAAATCGTCGAATCTATCTTGTGACTCAAAGAGGTGTCTTCATCACCAACTATCAATAGTAGACACGTTGCGAAGACACCAACCTTGACATTAGGAGTGAAGTTCATCTAGATTTTCTTGATGTGTCCTATACCGCAGGTGGAGATAGAGTTTACTGTCCCGATTTACATAGCCCATTGCGGTTGTTCCACAGCCAGCATGATGCCTTTTCCGCAGTTTCACTGAGCCTCTTCAGTGCCCTTGTTCTTGACCGTCCCCTCAACCCCAACAGTTTTAATAGATTATACACTACGGCAGCCACGAGCCCTCTTGCACCCACCTCAAAAGCCAAGCCCCTTGCAGTGAACCCATCGTGTTTCAGGTTCGCGGCCAGATCATTATACTTGGCCACTTTGAACGAATGTTGCTCTTCCAATCTGGATTTAAAGAATGCAGGCGAATGCTGCC
Source organism: Oreohelix idahoensis (assembly GCA_024509875.1). Taxonomy (NCBI): domain Eukaryota; kingdom Metazoa; phylum Mollusca; class Gastropoda; order Stylommatophora; family Oreohelicidae; genus Oreohelix; species Oreohelix idahoensis. The sequence goes on along the minus strand of JAMPIV010005694.1, from coordinate 54,893 downwards.
CCCCATAAGACTGTGCGTGGGACAGAGCTGTGTGAGTCGTTTCGGACAAGGTCTGTTGGCAAGGAGCTAGAAGAGGTGGCTGCGCCACCGCCTCAGAATTCGTCACCTCCTCACTATGACCCACTTTGCAGGGTAGAGAACTCTCCTTCTCGTGGCATTGCACGTACGCCAATTAGTGGGTCTGGTGAGACCTCCACCAGCTGCGCCTGCTGAGTCGGGGAAGTTATCTGGGGTTGCAAGAAAGCACAAAACCAAATACCCCAAATTGTGTTGCAAGGGTGAAAGAGTAAATATCTCGAACCCGTGGGGATCGAAACAAACAAACATCTGGATTAAAATGGCACGGTCAGTTCAATCATTACAACCTGATGCTATGATGAAGAATACAGCATTATGTTTGGCCATTTTCGAGATTTTCTGATACTCTCAGGATATGCCTCTAGCCCAGGTAGGTCTACTTCCTTCTCCCAGTCATGTGCAATACTCAAGAAGAGATGGTGAACTTCTACCTGATTTACTCGGTTTGGGGTGTGCTGACTTTCCTGCTCTAAGAAAGTATGTATTTGCGATGCTCGGCTTGACTTTGCTATTCGCCTTCATCCTTGCCAGGTCTATTGTAGCAGCTTTTATTGTAGCATTTTGCACTTTGTTGTGGCGCCAGGTGTATCGCCATTGTCCTGATGACACCCTGCAAGCCCAGAGCACGTGCTCAAGTGTCTGCCTGTGTCACAGATTGCCTCTCCTGCAATGCAGTAATGGTCCACCAATGGTCAAAACTCAAGAGTACCTAAACTGTGTCGTCAAAGGTGTTTACCTTCGCATAAGATTACTTTTGGCAGAGATGTCGATAGAAGTGTAATTACGCTTCTATCCGAAGGGAGTCTTCACAAGATAATTCAGAAGTCAAGAACCTTGCGGCATAGGGCTGAGCAATAGTTAACTTATATCTGTCAGTCGCCTTTTGTGAAGGATTCAGGCAATGCTTTAGCCTGTTCAAGTCCCCAGCTGAGTTAATTCAGCGAATTTCCTCCTATAATGGTATATGTATTAAATATTCTGGCTCATACGTTTGCTTTCATCCATGCAATAACTGAGTGAACTATGTTTAGTTTTAAAACAACAGGTAACAAACGTAATAATCAATTAGTATTAACAATTTAAAATAAATGAAATGCTGGTGACTTTTATATTGGAATCCAATTTCTTCACTGAGATTTAGGGTGAGTATATAATTCAGAAAATTATGCCCGGTTGCTGGTGCAGATAGTTAGCACTTAGCTTGTATGAGCGAGTCCTACAGCCTTTGTTTTTGTCACATCTTTTGTGATGATAACACTTCACAGTCTGGTAGCTTCTTTCCTCAAATGATATGATCGTTTAGTATCAGGATCTTTTAGACAAAATAAAAACAAATGTCTCTGCTAAGTACATTTGTGGGCTGCCAATTATCATTCTCGCTGTTCACCCACCATCGTTAATCTCTCAGAACAATTAAATTCCTGAGTACACAGCGTAGCTCAGGAAAGATGAATAAAATCATCACTATTATTATGGATACTAAACTGGCAAAATGTGTCTGGACGGCGCGAATAATGATGTGCCTGAGTTACAATTAACGAAATGCATATATCTCACACAATATTATACACTTTAGGCACATGTTATGTAATCATCAGTCATCACTGCTCCATTCGGATTTTGGGGCCAACTCTGCTGTCGGTTTTCCGCACTATTAGACAGTAGAAATCACCAGCGCTTGCTGTAGTGGTTAATGAATATACTAGTTTCATATGTTGAGGTTGCCAGCTTCATATCAACCACTTATCAAGAAAAACATGTAACATTTACATTTGTAAAATAATTGTTACACTTACCCCAAAGTTTTGGGAATACACAATCTCCTTGCACAAGTTAGAATGGACACGACCAATTTAGGTTATTTGCTCGCAAATCCCTTGGTCTAGAAATTTTAAATCCTGTTTATGACGGGTGAATCTGCAAAACATTTGGCTTGGGAAAGTTTCTCTTACGACGGGTGATCCACTTCCTTAGGTATCCAGCCCTAACGTTTAAAGTCCTGGTCCCTTAAGTTTTTCAGAGTTTGTATTGATAAAGTCGGGCTGACTTTCTAAGGTTTTAAGTTTCCCAAATACTTTGATCTGCCACTTATAAGTATGGAACTCTATGTCCGATCCTTCTCTTTCTGGCTTTTTGGGAGTTGCTTGTTTGAAGTCGCGAAGCAGTCTCTGAGTTCTGTGTCTCTGAGTTTGCTAGATTATATCTCTCATTCTTAGTTCAAATCCCAGATTGTACTTCTCGTCAAATTTGCCAGTGAGATTCATTGTGTATTCCGGCTCTCACTTCAATCCAATTGTAAACTCTTTTGCACTATGTGGGTTGGGTGTTTTAATTCAAAATATCCCCCATGTGTTCTAAAATATTACATTTAAAATTCCAAACGCGTGACCTCTTTCAAATTATGCGGTAATATTTCCGGTGACATCTTGTGCACTCTCACAAACAAATGTGCGAACTGATTACTGTCTAAATGCCTTCCGTCAAGATTGTTTACCCAGACAAATTATCTGTAATAATCTCATAGGAAAGGGCCCGGCGAAAGCTATTATCTCAGTTCCCCTGTGTTTTCGTACACATCAGACAGCTCGCTGAGACAGACAATATTGGCTTCCTATTCATCCTCGTACAAGACCATATGTGGATGTTTGAGTTGATAACTTGTAAACGTCCGTACATTAACCCTTTGAACCCTGGCCACACAGCCCGTAAAACCCCATTCCCCTGGGCTCGTGAGCAAAATATGCACATAAAAGACACATAAGCAAAACTAGTTACTGTGACAAAACCATATGGCCAGTTTTAACTATTCTACCTCAGATTGACTGACTTGATCATCTCCAGTATTCCTGCTTATTGTGCCAGTCCTCCCAGCATGTAGACCCTTCCTTTAGGCACAGACAGCTTTCACAATATTTGCACCAGAATTTAGTCTTCACTTTTTTGAATGGTCTGTCTTTGTAGGCCATGTCTGGGAAGTCACTAACATGTTTGTTGAATTTGTATGCACACACAACACAAATGTTATTGCCTGTAGCTTGTGGAGACACTTGAGGATGATGCAAGCACACATTTTGCAGTCTCTGGTGTGCATCAACACGGATGTGAAGCTTCATTGCCGCTGTTCTGTAATCACCAATGAGTGATAAACAGATTTCATTCATGAACATACCAAATGTTCTGTAGATTCTTAACAATGTTATTGAAACAGACAAATTCTGATTGCCCCCTGCACATTTTCTTCTTTCCTGCCAGTTCTTTTGGATAATATTTCCTATTTGTCATTGCTGTCCCTACTGCAAGTGTTCCGTAATCACTGTATAACTTGTCAAAGAGAGTTACTTATTTACTTAGTCGTTCCCCTTATATCCGTGAGGTGTAGAGGTTTGGAAGAGAGAGCGCCAGACTAACCTATCGGCTGTCTTCCTCCTGGCCTTTTTCCATTCTAGTCCTCGGTCCTTCAAAGACTGTCTAATCTTGTCCTCCCAGCGGACTCTGGGTCGTTCCTGGGGGTCTGGATCCCTGGTTCTTTGTTTCCCATGCTTGTCGTGGTAGCCGATCTTCTCCCATTCTGCAGACATGGCCAAACCATCTTAGTTGGGACTGTTCTACTTGGGTCTGCAGGGGGTGGGATTTTAGGCCTTGACGTATCGTCTGGTTGCGGACCATGTCTCTTCTTGTTACTTCAACCACCTTCCTCAGATACCATATTTCTGAGGTTTGGATCTGGCTTTTGTGGGTTGTAGTCATTGCCCATGACTCGCATTCATATGTCAAGACTGGGACATAGGTGGAGCGGTATACATCCATCTTCGTTTTCTTACCAACCTCTCTCTTGCTGAGGAATCCTCGATTTATGGCCTGAAAAAGTCTCCCAGCTGCTGCTTTTCGAGTGGCCAACTCTTCTTTGATGCCTCCCTTTCCGTCTATAATAGCTCCGAGATATTTAAAGTGGTCGACCTGCTCCAGGACCTGTTCTCCCAGCTTAATCTGATGTCTTCTTTCTTCTCCTGATATCACCATGGATTTTGTTTTAGAGCTCCTTATGACCATCCCTCTCTTCTCCACCTCGTCTTTCCAGGCTTGCAGGTTGGATTGGAGATTGGCCTCTGATTTAGCAATCAGGGCAACATCATCAGCAAATGCCAGCTCTGAAATACAGACCTGTCTCATCTTCCAGTACCCCACTGAGTACTTTCTTGTTCTCTCCTTACATGACTTGATAACATCATCCGTGAGGAGTATGAAAAGATAAGGTGACAGGATATCACCTTGTCTTACACCAGTGGTGGTCCTGAACTCTTCTGACTTATGGTTTGCTGTCCTCACATAATTTCTGCAAGACTTGTAGAAACTATGTATAGCATGAATCAGAGGTGCTGGAATGTTCTTCCTTGCCAAACAGTCCCAAAGTTTGCCCCAGGGGACCCTGTCAAACGCCTTTTCCAGATCTATGAAACAAAGATGCATCTCACTCTTATACTCAAGGGCCTTTTCACTCAGCTGTCTGAGTGTGAAGATTAGGTCTTGAGTACTTCGGTTTGCTCGGAATCCGCACTGGACCTCATCCAATTGTGGCTCAGCTAGGCGTCGGAGTATCTGCTCTAGGATTCTAGAGTAGATTTTACCAGGGACACTGAGAAGGGATATGCCTCTATGGTTTCCACATTGTCGATTGTCACCCTTTTTGAAAATTGGTGTTATGATGGCAATCTCCCAATCCTTTGATATGGTCTTGTTGTACAACGCTGCCTGTAGGACCCTTAAGAGTAATAGGTCGCCTGATGCTCCCATGTACTTAACCGTTTCGTCACCATTTGTTTCATCTTCTGTGCTAGTGGTTATCATTTCTGATGCTTGACCTTGCTCACCATCAAGGAGTTCTGAGAAATATTCTTTCCATCTTTCCATTACTTCCTTCGGGGCAGTAAGCAATTTGCCTTGCTTGTCTTTTATAAATTTGAGAGGGCATTGTTTTTCCTTCCTGTGGTGAAGTGGGATGTTATAAATATTTATAGGGGACTTAGTGTACTGACTGAGATCAGCTGTGAAGGTATCTATATCTAATAAGAGTAGTGTATTATAGATAACCTTACTTGCTGCCACATATATATATATATCTCAGTCAGAATTATTCTGGAATAGTGTGATGACTACGTTGTATGTCTAGGGTATGTGTATGATGAAGTGTAAGTCATAACAACAACAGACAGATAAACAATTTAATTTATTCCACCACACTTGACAACACTGTGACACTCACATACATAAAACACTCTACAAGGATATCTTAAAGGAGTCACTGATAACTTTTCAAATAACAATATGTATTCATTGCTGTCATGAATGAATATGTGTCCTGATTCAACTACACAGGGAACCAGGAATCACAATCAATTTAAATTACAAGTTATATGTACAGAATTTATCAATATGAATATAATAGTGACATATATTATTAAAAGTATCCTATGTGTGTCAGTTGTGTAGTAGTAATATGAGGTAATACTGGTTTTGTTTTGTTCAAGCTCTGTCGGTATTTGTCATCATGACTTCAATAGTTTGTCTTTAGTGGAACTATTATTGGAGATGTTCTCAGTTCCTGATATTAAAACAATTTACTTCCCCTCTTAAGTTTATGTTACAATGTTATTTTAAGATGGGGGTACATAATTTTGAGCTCAACTGGCCACATCAGCTTATCTTGCGTGATGGCGGCAGGAAAAGACTCCTCTGCTCGATTTCTCCCCTGTGCTGTGGAGACACCTCACTGATAGCTAAATGGACCAAGGAGTATGCTGTCCGACTCTGGATTCAGCAAAGCTCTGACCAGGTGCTGCTCAATACCATCAAGACCACGGTCCCTGAAAACAAGAAGGATGTACCTTCTACTTCACAACTAATTGATACTCTAGTTCTACACTGAGCACAATACAACACAAACGTTGAGTTCAGAGCGTTAGGCCAACTGTCAGCTTCATCTGAAATACTTTATACCAGTATTAACCTCCTTAATAGTTACCACGCCTCTGCACTTCCAGCATTTTTTCTGTCTAATCAATAATCTAGGTGTCAGTGTACTGTTTGGCCATTCCATGCAGTTTTACTTTCCTCCGACACCTTCTGTTCAGGCTGGAGCATTATAGGCTTTACATCATGTTTGCTACTGAACTACACATATATACAGGCATAAATTAACAATTCACATTCAATTTTCATTAAAAGATACTGAATGTTTCAAGCTTACCACAATTCATGGAAACAAACACAGATACGTTGATTAGCAATGAATTCTGGCACAATTACTGGCACAAATTCCCATCTGCTTATGTTCCAGGCTTTTATTTTAGCAAAAATGTGAGCTGGCTTCAACGCACTGTCGCTTTATCAAGCTTATTTGAACTAGTGGTCTCGAACTAACGCTCCTAAGTGAGTATATCAGCGAGTCTGGCCAATGGAGCCACGTTTCGACAAGTGTTTGAAAAATTTTTAACTTCCTACGTCTCCCCTAACAACCAAGGATAGCATTTATAGTCCGACTAATCGTGTTTAGCCTTACATATCATTCCAGCCAATCAGTTCAAATGTAACTTGTGGCCCATTTCCCGTACAATGGTGGTGAAAAAAAATCTACCACTGAGCGATTCTGATTTTGGGTGTTGTCTGACAGCACTATCATTTTATTTTGGCTATAACTTGTTAATTCCTAGACTATTTGCATAACGTTGTACATATTCTTTGTCAGCAAGCCCTAAGGAACCCAAATATACCAATTTAAAAGAGCTAAGTGGCTGCGTTCAAAATATGCAATTTCTAGGATAGTCGTGTAGTTGTTTTTTTTTATTTTTTTATTTTTTATGTGAGAACCGCCACCTGTCCTGCTGTACTGTCAGACTAATGTCAGGATTTCGGACATAAAACAGTAGAATGTCAGGTTTCCCCAATAAGCGTTTTTCAGGTTTTAAAACCTAACTCTGGGAAGGGTAGTGAATTTTATCACTGTCCGTCCGAAAAAGTTAGTGCATGTGGCCTTACACGCGTGATAGTAGTAATTGTGTATCGCGCGACGCGTGTTTAATTTTGCATGCGTTCCTGATTTCATTCGCCCCTCTCTCTTTCTATTTGAGTCCATCTGTTCGTTCGTTTTGGTAACGTTGTATAATTAATGTTAGGATTAATTTAGGTCATTACGCAGTTTGCCTCTCAATGTTTTTCTTAGAAATGCAATACCCGTTTTAATGTGTTGTGGAAACGCTTGTATTTATGCAGTGGCTTATATTTAACGGGGAAACGTTACAATTTGCAGACGAAGCATAAAACAAAGGGGATCTCGAGTACATCCCTTGTGACAGCACTGTTATTGTACCATTGCTCTTTTCTTTATTAGAATTTATTTGTTACGCTTTACATTTACCTTTTAATTTATATATGTGGATTAGAATATTCCACGACATCTCCCCTCTTAAAACAGACATTATATGTCAGTCCTTTATTCTATATACACATAGAGAAATTTATTATTATTTCTGGGGTTTACGGTGATTCTCATCACACGGATGGCGGCTTAAAAAATCCGCTCCCAAATTGGTTTTTCCAGATATATACTCAATGCTAAAATTATATGGAGCCAAAAGTAAAGACCATCGGAGTAACCTGGAGTTCTCATGCCTAGCCTGTGCTAGAAACGATAAAGGTTTGTGGTCTGTTTGCAACTTAAAGGCCTTCCCATACAGATAAATATTGAATTTCTTTATTGCCCATATTACTGCAAGACATTCTTTTTCGCTAGTTGAGTAATTGATTTCGGCTTTATTCAATTTTCTGCTAGCATATGCCACTGGGCTTAATTCCCCATCCAATGCATCTGATTTCTGTAGTAGAGTTGCACCTAACCCAATATTACTTGCATCCGTCCTTACTATGAATTCTTGACTTAAGTCAGGTAATTTCAAAATGGGTTTACTTGTGAGCTTTTCCTTCAATTCTTGGTAAGTCATTTCACATTGTGGTGTCCATGTAATGCGATCTGGATGTCCTTTACGTGTCAAATCAGTTAACGGTGCACATATGGAATTAAAGTTTTTGATATACTTCTGGTAGAAACCACATAATGAGACAAAGGATCTCACGTCCTTCTTGGTTTGTGGTCTCGGGGCTTTCTGTAGTTTCTCTAAATTCTTTGGGTCAGGGGTCATGTTTCCCTGATAAACTGTGTGTCCCAAAAATTCCAATTCTTTACATCCAACGCAACATTTGGTGGGTCGGGCTGTTAAATTTGCCTCCCTAAGTCGATTAAACAGCATGTTCAGAGAGTCAATGTGTTCCTCAAATGTTTCTGTTGCTATCAGGATATCATCCATGAAATTTGTTATACATGGATTATTCAGAGGGTCCAATAATTTTCTCATCATTCTAGAGAAGACACTAGGCGCATTCTTCAATCCAAATGGCAATCTATTAAACTCATAGTGTCCTTCTGAGGTACTAAAAGCTAGGTATGGTCTAACCTCAGGCTTTACTGGAATCTGATAGTATCCTTTACTCAGATCCACTTTTGAGAAATATTTAGCTTTATTTAGCCTGGCAAACAGCTGATTTGTATCCGGCAACGGATCCACCTGTCCTTCTGTAATAGCATTCAGTCTCCTGTAATCTATACATAGTCTATGTTCTCCAGAGGGCTTCCTTAAGAGTACAACACCGGAACTATATGAGGATTCACTGGGTGAAATAATTCCTTCCTTCAATAGATAGTCTATCTCTTCCTTCAAAGCTTTCTCCTTAGCAAACGGAATCGAATATGGTTTCATACAGACAGGTGTGGGGTCTATCAGTTTCATATCATATTCCAATAGGTTTGTATGCCCTGGTCGGTCTGTTAACACCTCTGCATGATTATTTAGAACCTGTTGCACTCTCTCTTTCTGAGTTTTCGTTAAATGTGTACTGATTTTCACCTGTGCTGCTGTCTCACAGGGGTGTAATGGATATTCAAATGATGAAAGTGGTTCCTTTTTCATCTCCATGGCGATGGACAAGGTCAACAAGTGTGTCTCTTCCTGATGTTCTCTTTCCAAATATTTCTTCCGGAGATTCACATGATAGATTTTTTCTTTCCCCTTCTTATCTATCTTATAATTTGTTCTAGACACCTTCTCTAAAACTGTATATGGACCCTGCCATCCAATTTGTAACTTATTCTGACTCCCGGGCAAAAGAAGCAGTACTTTCTCTCCCACAGCCAAATTTCTGTCTTTCGCCTTCCTGTTATAATAGGCAGCATGTTTCTTCCTGGCTTGTTTCAAATTTTCATTGGCAAGTTTCCAGCCAGTTTTTAAACGAGTGGTCAGCTCATTCACATATTGGTATGAAGATGTAATGTTTTCCTCTGCCTTTTCATCAGTCCACGTTCTTAACAAAGCTACATATGGACCTTTAATTGTGTGGACCTATTTGTCCACGCACCGGTATGGTCTCTTCCACTCGAAGCTTTACAGTGATGATTTTTCCTCCCAGAATTATCATTCACAAAACGACCGCTACCAATTCTTTTCCTGGGGCTTTCTCCCCACTTAAAATTCTTGATGAGAGATTTCCTCTCTACATCCTCTTCCTCCAGTTTGTTTAAGTCCGATTGAGGGATTTTCGGCTTATCCTGGGGTAAGACATCTTTTTGCACTCTCCGCATAGTGGCCATTGTAAAACAGTTAAGTGAAGCTTGTCCGTGAAAAGGGGCTTCCCATTCCATTTGGTCCACTTTATCAAATCTATTTTTCTTTTTATTATCAGGCCTAATTTTGCCCCGTGGCGTGTCCAGGTCCTGATCCATGTTCCCACTTGTGGGTGTTCCCTCATGTGCTATGCTACACCTTTCTACAAAATTCTCAATGTTCCATCTTGCCTTGGGCCAATAATAATTGTGAGCCACCTTTTGAATGATGGTACCTATCTTCTCATGGTCCCCATCTGGTTTCACATGTAGGCTCCTTATTAAGTCTGCCCTATATCTTTTAGGAAGTACCAGTTGTCCCTGACCTTTGGATCTAGCTCCAGTCTTCCTATATATCAACTTGTTTTTCATGTAAAAATCTCCCTTGCCTGGAGTTGTATGACAAGTTGACAATTTTCTGAAACAAGGCTTGAGTGTTTTATCCCCAGCCTGTGCCTTCCTCATCTCATCTGGAGTGGTATCTAACATAATATCCTCCTCCTGTCTTGAGGTCGACCTGACCTGAAGGGTTGCCATATACACAGGTTTCCTTCTGCAACGGTCAGTGTTATGATTGTCCATCTGACAATTTTTACACCACCTTTTTCCTTGGTTGAAAGATTTTCTTTCATCATATTTCCTTTCATCGAATTGTGGGAATTTATTTTTATTTTCATACCGTGGCCTATCAAATTGGTGCTTACCTTTATTTTGATCCCTAGGATCAAATTTATTAAAGTTCTGTGGTGCCCTAAAGTTATCCACTTGTTTCTTTTTATTACCTGTTACCTCTGCTTGAGCTGCTTGATACCTTTCAGCAACATTTAGCAACTCATCCAGCCTCTCTGCACCTTGTTCCATGAGAAACTTTCTCAGGTCTGGAGCCATGGACTCTCTTAATTGCTCTATAAGGACCATTTCCTTAAGATCTTGGGTTTTCCCCAGAGAAGTCCATTTCTCCAAGTATGTCTCTATTCGTGCAGAGAACTGGTGATAGGTTTCACCTGACAGTAGTTTAGCATTCCTAAATTTTTTCCTATAGAATTCTGCATTCTTTTCATATCTTAACAAAAGAGCCTGCTTTAGCATGTCATAATTTTCCTGATCACCTCTGCTCATTTTTGCAAAAACCTCATAAGCTGTTAGGCTTTATATTTACCTGATAATTTATATATGTGGATTAGAATATTTCACGACAGTAGCATAAGTTCGGTTATGTTAAATAAAAGTGTTAGGGAAGTAACTGAAATTCAGAACAGATCACAGTGACCAGACAGTTGTATTAAACGACAAATTATCAAGGTCAATTAGATTTTAGTTTGAATAAAACTAAGAAGTGAGATGACCGCACGAAGAAAACAAATTACAAAGACACAGCAAGAGACAAAACTGATGAGTGGACAGTCCGTGGTACGTGACAGATAGATTGCATAAGCAGCGGTTCTCAAATTATATAGGGAAAGTCCCTAACTAAGTTAGAAGACCAGATCATTAAGAGCAGACATGTGAGTTGCATCAGCAGTGGTTCTCAAATTATATGAGGAAAGTCCCCAACTAAGTTCATGTTAATCACTATAATAGGTTTAGAATCGTTCACACGTCCTTGAAATAATAGAATGTAAGTGTGGTTTGACACGAGACAATGTCGGCCAGCCGGAAGAAAGTGCGTGGGAACGGTTGAAAAAAACAAGTAGGGGTATAAAAGAGGCAGGTAGCGCAGACAGAGAGGGCTGGAAGATAACTATGTAGAAGTAGACTGCAGAGAGACGTTAAGACGGCAGTGCTACTCTTTCGGCCAGAAGATTCTCTTCAAAAGTCATAGATAGACGCAAGTGCATTGAGATCTCTTCAAAAGTCATAGATAGAAGCAAGTGCATTGAGATCTCTCAAAAAGACTACCAGTCTCCAACAACCTCGCACTACGTTTTTCGGTTCATGGTTTTTCCAAAATTAGGAGAGGTAACGAATCTATGTACTTTGTGAATTTATACCAGTTCAAACAGAAAGCTGAAACATATGTGAAAGTATAGAGAAACATTTTTCTACGTAAAATCGAGAGACGCTAAAAGTGGCTGTTACAAGAGAAATAAACAAGAGATGAAGAGAAATTGGCAAATTAAGTTACCAGAGATTACAACCAGATGAGAACCGCTGCAGTAGCATGTAAGAAAGTGATATAGAAACCAACCATTGGTTGCTAGTAAATATATATATGGTAGATTTTTCTTTTTTAAAATAAAGTTTTGCCTCGTTTTGGCGAGTCGCATCCCGTTCAACCTAGTCGGTTATATTAGGGCGCATATCCAAACACAAAAGACCCTTAGGTCTGAGATATATATGGTAGATGTCAAATGGAAGAAGACAGACAAGACTGACTCAATTCTTACTACTCTTAGGAGAAACGATCAAGAATGGTATTTCTTTGCTGAGCAGTTGAACAACCATTGTACCAATGAAGAATTATGAGAAAACCTGGCTAGTCATATTCAGCCAAATAAACAGCCATCTAGAACAATTGCTGGGTCTTATTTGAAATCTGTCCATGTAACTGTCGTGACGTCACAGTATTCCACGTTGTAAAGTCTACATCATCATAACCTGTATTGGTGTGCGTTCATGTTTGGTGACAATCGTTCATTTTAAAACCAAAACTAGTCATTAGCAGGCTACTCAGGAGAACCTCGGAAATGAGGTTTCCATCAGCCTCAATCTTTTAAGACAAATAACAACTCAAGTTGACAACACTGTGCTAAAACGTCACCACTATACGACTCTTCAAGAGAAGACACAACCTGGGATAATATAATGCTAATACATTTTGAGAACCATCGACAAAAGCAATTCGCTACTTTAACACGAAGAGAAAATACGCTGTCAACAGAAAGACTAACATAATAGCCTACCTGACAGACTAACACACTGGATGGACTAATCTGCCATTCTACCAAAACGAACAGTTATCACTTTACAAGACTAACACAATAACAAACAGACAGATAACACAACTAACAGTGACACGGCCACAGCTATATACATTTATAACACATAAGGAAAGGAAACCCGAGGCCTGTAAAAAGTAAATTAATATGAGACAAACATAAAGGTATGTTATCAGGCACTCGTAGGAAATAAAGAAGTAGAACACTAGACAACAGAAAAACAACAGACATGAGGGGCTTACCCAGGATTCGAACCCTGGACCTTCCGTGCGACAACCCCGCCTTGCTATGCAAGCGAATCACACTATCCTCCCTGCAATCTACGCATCACCAATAAATAATGCTTCGATGACAGGTCATTAGTGCGAACCGCAAGACATAACACCAGAAGTTTACCATGGGCAGTTCAGCCTATTAATGACGCAATCACTTCTGTTGTTCCCCTATTATACAGTATAGGCTAGTCCACACAAGACAAAGACCTTAATACTGTGTCCAGTAAATGATAGTAAACTTAGAACAGTAAGAACAGGACAGAGGGTAGGTTTGGTATAATATAAACATTTATAACACATAAGGAAGGGAAACCCGAGGCCTGTAAACAGTAAATTAATATGAGACAAACATAAAGGTATGTTATCAGGCGTCATTAATAGACTGAACTGCCCATAGTAAACTTCTGGTGTTATGTCTTGCGGTTCGCACTAATGACCTGTCATCGAAGCATCATTTATTGGTGATGCGTAGACGGCAGGGAGGATAGTGTGATTCACTTGCATAGCTAGGCGGGGTTGTCGCACGGAAGGTCTAGGGTTCGAATCCTGGGTAAGCCACTCATGTCTGATGTTTTTCTGTTGTCTAGTGTTCTACTTCTTTATTTCCTACGAGTGCCTGATAACATACCTTTATGTTTGTCTCATATTAATTTACTATATACATTTATATTGCGAGTGCGTTGTTAAGATAAAAAAATGTCCGTTATCTAAATGTATCCTTTACACCAATGATATGACTTTTTGTTATCTACAATGCGGTGAATTATTTCTTTTTAAAACTCAGCATGCATTTATGAATCAGTATCAAACGCACTTTATGCGCGTATATAAAATATCAGCCATCTCATGTCAAAATAATCTAAATGTTATCAGGAAACATAAGAGAATTATTTAAATTAAATATTGACCAAAAATGGTACAACTATCAAAACAGAACAACGTTAGCTAGTACTGAATACTTTTGTTAACCTCACCTGTGGGCATATACATTTCGCTGCAAGATATCATTGTCCCTCTTAGACATCAGGTGTTCTGAGCTGAGCATATTATTTTGACAAAGGCAAGCAAGCCTGACTTTGTTGAGGTTATTTTCATATTTTGCTAGCTATACGAACGCCCAGTAACAATGGCATCCCAACTAAACGGCAAGGTTGCCATAGTGACAGGTTCTAGCGCAGGACTGGGGAGGCTATTGCCATCATGTTTGCCTCCCGAGGAACAAAGGTCACATTTTGTAAACGTGATCAAGAAAGATTACAATCAGTTCTGGATAAAGCTGTTGAGGTCAGTGGTGGACACCAAGACAGGTTCCTTACTGTTCAAGGCTACTTAAACGATCAGAGAGTTCAGGGAGAGATAGTTGGCCAGACCGTCAAAAAGTTCGGACGCTTGGACATTCTGGTGGCTAATGCGGGTGCTGTTGGAGATTTTCATTCATTTACAGACGAAGCCGAAGAAAACTACAACAATGTGATGGACACTAATTTAAAATCTGTGTTTTTTCCTCATACAGCAAGCTGTACCACATCTGGAGAAAGCTAAAGGCAATATCGTCAATATTTCTTATATTGCTGCCTGCATGGTGGCGAGAAACGTAACTGTGTATTTGTCGTGAAATATTCTAATCCACATATATAAATTATCAGGTAAATGTAAAGCATAACACATAAATTCAATAAAAGGAAAGAAGAATGGTAAAGAACAGTGCTGTCACAATGACTGTACTCGAAATCCCCCTTGTTTTCTCCTTCGTCTGCAAATTGTAACGTTTCACGTTGATAGTAAAAGCCTACTGCTTCAATACCCGCTTTCTACGATAAAACGTGTACTGCCTTTCTAAGAAAAACCTTGAGATACGCAAGCTGATTAATGACCTAAATTAATACTAGCATTAATTACACTACGTTACCATAAACGAAAAGACAGATGGACTTAGGATAGAAAGAAGGGAGGGCTGATCGGAGGAACACATGCAACACTAAACACGCGTCTCGCGATACACAATTACTACCATCACGCGTGTAAGGCCACAAGCACTAGTTTTTTTTTTCAAATCGACAGTGATAAAAAACACTACCCATACGAGAGTTAGTTTTTAAAAACCGGAAAAACGCTTATTAGGAACATGACATTATACTGGTTTACGTTTGAAAACATTACAGTACCCAGACACCATAAAGTTTGGAAGTGAGGAGGTGGTAACAGCACGCCTATCCTAGAAGAAAACGCCCCTTAGCCCCATTAAATTTATATATTTTGGGTTCCTTAGGACTTGCTGACAAAGAATATGTTAAACGTTACGCAAATAGTCTAGGAATTACCAAATTATAGCCAAAAGAAATAGTGAGGGATGTCAGACAACACCAATATCAGAATCGCTCAGTGACAGATTTTCAACACACCATTATACGGGAAATAGGCTGACATGTTACCTCCTATTTGATTGGCGGAAAGTAAATGTAAGGCTAAACACGATTAGTCGGACTATAAATACTACTTCTTTGTTGTTAGGGGAAACGTGAGTAGGAGTACTTTTTTTGAAAACCTGTGTAAACATGGCATGATTGGTTAGACCTGCCAATATAGTCAATCAGAGGCGTCAGGTCAGCACCACATTTGCAAATAAACTTACTACAGAACCAGTGCGTTGAGCGCCAGTGCATATTTTTCTAAATAAAAGCCTGGGACATCGGCAGATCGAAATTGTGCTATATTCATTGCCAGTCAACGTAATTCTGTATTATTTCCATGAATTGTGGTAAGCTTGAAATATTTGACATCTTTTTAATGAAAATTGAATGTAAATTGATAATTTATGTCTGTATATATGTTTGGTTCAGTAGCGAACATGAGGTAAAGACTATATAGTGCTCCAGCCTGAACAGAAGGTGTCGGAGGAAAGTAAAACAACATGGAATTGCCAAACAGTCCACTGACACCTATATTATTGACTAGAAAGAAATAATGCTGGAATTGCAGAGGCGTAGTAACCATTAGGGAGGAATATACTGGTGAAAATTGTTTCAGATGAAGATAGCAGTTGGCCTACCGCTCTGAACTCAGTGTTTGTTATGTATTGTGCTCAGTGTAGAAATAGAGTATAAATTAGTTCTGAAGTAGGAGGTACAACCTTCTTGTTTCAGGGACCGTGGTCCTAAAGTTATTGAGCAGCACCTGGTCAGAGCTTTGCTGAATCCAGAGAGGACAGCATACTCCTTGGTCCATATAGCAAACAGTGAGGTGTCTCCAGAACACAGGGGAGCAATCGAGCAGAGGAGTCTTTTCCTGCCGCCATCACGAAAGATAAGCCTATGTGGCCAGCGGAGCTCAACATTATGTAACCCCATCTTAAACTGACATTGTTAAAAATAAGAGGGGAAATTAATTGTTTAATGAACGGAACTGAGAACATCTCCAATACTAGTTCCAACAGAAACAAACACTTGAAGTCATGATGACAAATAACAACATAGCTTGAAAAAACAAAAACCAGTATTACCTCATATTACTACTACACAACTGACACACATAGGATAATATTAATAAAATATGTCACTACAAGATTCATATTGATAAATTCTGTACATATAAATTGTAATTAAAATTGATTGTGATTCCTGGTTCACTTTGTGTTTGAATCAGGACACATATATATTAGTGACAGTAATTAATACATATTTATATTTGAAAATTTACCAGTGCCTCATTTAAGAATAGTCTTATAGAGTGTTAAATGTGTGTGAGTGTCACAGTGTTGTCACGTGTGGTGGAATAAATTAAATTGTTTATCTGTCTGTTGTTGTTGTGACTTACACTTCATCATATACATACCCTAGACATTCAACGTAGTCATCACAATATTCCAGAATAATTCTGACTGAGGTATAAATATGTGGTAGCAAGTAAGGTCATCTGTAATACAATACCCTTATTAGATACAGATACCTTCACAGCTGATCTCAGTCAGTACACTAAGTCCCCTATAAATATTCATAATATCCCACTTTACCACAGTATTCATTATCAAAGGTAGCTCCTGATCATTGCTTGGCTGTAGATATGGGGCAAATGGCATTCGGGTGAACTCTGTGAACCCTGGATGCTTTCAAACTCTAATCCTGAGGTATTGTGACGACGCCGAGAAGCTTAACCAAGAATGCGCAAAATCAGAGCGAGATAAACAACCCCTGAAGGGAAGAATTTGAGTTACTGAGGATGTGGCTGAAGCTATGACATTCTTGGCATCTGATGTAGCAGGTTTTATCACCGGTGAGCTAATCCAAGTTGATGGCGGAAGGAGTTATACCAGAACCAACTGATTGGTCCCACAAAAAATTGGGAGATTAATTTGTGATGTTATTATGTGACACTGAACATGGTGAATTCGATGGCTGAAAGTGAGACTGTATTTTATCATCATCATCAGCTGCCATGTCCACATCGTGGACACATGGATCCAGCTGCAATGGATCTCCAACGTCTTTTGTCTCTTGTCTTGATGGTGCACTCTGATAGTCTTTCATGCCATCTTCCCAATTATAAAGCTGTCTTCCTCCTGCACGTTTGCCGTCAACTCTTCATTCTATTATGGTCTTCTGCAAAGTGTTATATTTTTTTTATATGGGCAAAATATTTTATCTGTCTAATCTTGATTTCCTTCATTAATTCTCTTTTTATATTTGTTCCCTATTTACTGCTTTTCATCTTTTCTATGAGATACGCCCTTTTATCTTATATATCCACATCTCAAGAGCCTCAATTCTTTCTTCTCATTGCTTGTACATTGTTCATGTTTTTACACCAGACACTAATTAGGAATATGTATAACATTTCTTCTTCTTCTTGCTCGTTCGTCCTGAAAAGGACGTTGGTTGCGTTGAGTCTGTTTACGTCGGAGCTGTGATATCTGCACCTTTCGGTCGACACATCCGACTTCAGCGGGGCATTTTTTGGGACCGGGTGTGCCTTCCCTCTGCTATCCCTACTCTCTCAGCCAGACTGCAGTGATGCAATCTGTTTCCAGGACCACCACGTGGAGGTGGAGTAGGGTCTTGGTCAGCTCTGGTTCGCTGACCCTGATGCAAGCAGTCAAGCTATGGGTCGCTGACTGCATTCTCTATTGCTGCATCGTTGGGTCCCGTATAACATTTGATGATTGATTGTTAATTTTAATTTGTGACATAACGGTTTAGATGTTAATATTTGTCTCATGTTGTTCAAGTAGATTTGGCAATTCCTGTTCTCATACGGCTGTCAAAGATTCCCATATTCTTCTTATTCGTACATTCTCAGATGTCAACTTGAATCTTTTCAAAGAAAGCAGTAGTCAGTTTGAGGCTATTTAAATCTCCGTTGAGCTTTTACACGAATGGTACTGGTGTCGGCTGTGGTGGGTTTTGATGTTATGAATTGTTGTTATGTATTATTATTGCATTAAATGAGATCAGCTATGAAGGTCCCTGACTTTAACCAATAGTATTGTAAACTTTTCAGAGTACCTTTCCGCTACCACCCTTTTAATCTCATTCAAAATTAATCTATATTATTATATAAAATGACTTCGTGTAGTGTCTAGGGTTATGAATGTAGAGTGTAATGTGCAATAACCAACAAACATACAAACAAATAGTTTATTATCCACAACCACCAACAGTATTACAACAATAACATACAAACGACACTTTAGAAGGCTATCTTATTTAAGACAGGGGTTGAAATTTGTGTAAATACAATTTTTTTCAATTAATTATCCTGATTCTAATTTATTTTGAACCAGGACTGACAATCAAAAGTGAAATCAAAAGAATCATTTACAACATTCCAATAACACAGTAGATCTTCTGTCCATACATACAATATTATTCTAATATAAGTGTGTAGTTGTATTCTTCTACTTTGAGGTAATACTGGTATTAAACTTTAGGTTGATGGTTATAATCACTCCCTTTAAGTTATGTCTATTTTCGTTTGTCACTTGTGGAAATATTAATACTAGGCACAGTTTTCTTTACTAGCACTTTCTTTCTTTATCAGTTTCTAAGTTCTTTGAAGTTGAGCTGCCAGGTGCCGAACAAGAACTTATCTTGGCAGGAGAATACAGGTAGAACGTTTCCTCTGCTCGCTTGACAATCTTTTCCACCTTTTTGATAGGCAATGGCCACTAGCATGGGCTCGAAGTACACAGATAGAGTCCTGAATCGAGCAGTTCTCAGGCGTTTGGTACTACATTAACGTCAGTACCCAGAAATGTGAAGGTTATGCATCCTTCTTTATACCTAGTATACTATACTATTCCACATTTAAGTACAGGTACATTACAAACAAACGAAAAGGGTCATAGCTTTATACCAACCTATGCCACCATTATCTTTTGATGTGACAATGTACACCAGTATTCCTCTCCCCTAATAGTTTACAACGGACTACCACTGCAATTCCAGCTGTCATCTTTTCCATATAATAGGATAGGTGTTATGCTCCTTGATGACAATCATACATATTTTCTTGTAGTTTTACACCTCTCTGACAGTCTATCACATGGTGGATCAATCTCTAGGCTTTGCCTAATGGTTGCTACAGACCCACTCACTTACAGACATATATTATTATTTCACATTCAATTTTTATTTTAGATACATGTTAATAAAGTCAATCTTACCACATTTATTCAATGAAATACACAGTGAACGATGACTGGCACACTTTCGATCTGCCGTTCTGTCCAGGCTTTTGAGAAATATGGTTTTCACTGCACAAGCCTGATCTCATCGCTATGTGTCAAAATTTTGTTAGAAAATGGCGTCCCCAACTAATGCTTTTTCCCCAATATCAACTACTCTGGCAATGATTACCCTTATTTCACTTGTAAACAAAGTCATTCAAAAATACAATTCAATTTTCTACTACGTTACTCGGGTGATATATGTTTAGTACGAGGTCGGCCAATAATATTTCGTCTCACTTCAAATTCCACCCAATCCCCTTCCTCGTACCATCTTAGCTAGCTTTCACCTAATTTTTTCCCAAAATATATGCGATCCAATCTAAGCAGATATGACTTGACCTGACAGTATCTCTGATTCTCTATGTATTGTTTTATCAATATTTGATTATTTAATGGACTATTTAGATAATTAACAACATACTCTTGGTCAGCAAGTCTTCAGGTACACGAATATACGATTTTTATGGGCTAAATGGCTTGGTTCAAAATTCTATCTTTTTTTCTATGTTAGTTGTTTATTTTTAAACTACCCTGTTCAATTCTAGTAGCTTATTATGTCATTCGCAATAAGAGCTAAATGTGTTTCCATGACCGTAGTGTCCACATTTCTAACTTTTTCATCGTATTGGGGAAACCCCCTAGGGCAAAGCGTGCAAGTTTGGTTGTAGTGTTAGAACCAATTTGAGACGTGATTTGCGTGTTTTATCTAGCCTTGCCTCTCCTTTCCCCAAATGCCGTTAGGCAAATATTTCTTAGAACTAGGAAAAGTCGTTCGTTTATGTCAAGGACCAATTTGACAAGTTGGGTACCGTTTTGTCCGGCTTATGCGTTAGCAAATAATAAGCTGAAGGCGTAGGTGACCACTTACGATTCTCGCCGAAAATTTTTTTGTACTATCTTATCTTTGACTTTATGCACCACTGTTATAATCTAAATTTAGATATTGCATTTAGAAGTTCAACCACACATCTCCCCACTTAGAACAGACAATGGGTATGCCAGTTCTAGGTTGGTTACAACACACTCTAGCGACCGGGTGATACTATCGAACCCTGGCGACGGCTTTGAGGTTTTTCGTCGACGGGATGTCTGGATTAAAAAGACCTGGCGAGGACATTTGAAGGAGTGTCGTCGACCAGGGACTGGCGGCTCCTGAGCCGACCCAGCTGCAATGGGTACTTCCGAAATCGGCAAGTATTTGCCTAATCAAACTGCGAGAATAACGACACCTGTCTTGTAACAGAAATAAAGGGATACTCACGTTCATGATCAGTTTAGACAAAAAAAAAAAAAAAAAAAAATAATAATAAAACCTGAGATTTCCCTCGAGTATAGACGAAGACTATCATATGTCAGTTCCTACTTTTAAATACCCATATGACTTACTTAAGTCGTTCCCCTTCTCACTTGTTTGAGGTGTTGAGGTTTGGAAGAGAGAGCGCCAGACCATTCTATCAGCTGTCTTCTTCCTGGCCTGGTTCCATTCTAGTCCTCGGTCCTTCAAAGATTGTCTAATGTTGTCCTCCCAGCGGACTCTGGGTCGTCCTGGAGGTCTGGATCCCTGGCTCTTTGTTTCCCATGCTTGTCGTGGTAGCCGATCTTCTCCATTCTGCAGACATGGCCAAACCATCTTAGTTGGGACTGTTCTATTTGGGTCTGCAGCGGATGGGATTTTAGGCCTTGACGGATCGTCTGGTTGCGGACCATGTCTCTACTTGTTACTTCAACCACTTTCCTCAGATACCTCATTTCTGAGGTTTGGATCTGGCTTTTGTGGGTTGTAGTCATTGCCCACGACTCGCATCCATATGTCAAGACTGGGACATAGGTGAAGCGGTATACAGCCATCTTCGTTTTCTTACCAACCTCTTTCTTGCTGAGGAATCCTCGATTTATAGCCTGAAAAAGTCTCCCAGCTGCTGCTTTTCGAGTGGCCACCTCTTCTTTGATGCCTCCCTTTCGGTCTATAATAGCTCCGAGATATTTAAAGTGGTCGACCTGCTCCAGGACCTGTTCTCCCAACTTAATCTGATGTTTTCTTTCTTCTCGTGATATCACCATGGATTTTGTTTTAGAGCTGCTTATGACCATCCCTCTCTTCTCCAGCTCTTCCTTCCAGACTTGCAGGTTCGATTGGAGATGTGCCTCTGATTTAGCAATCAGGGCAACATCATCAGCAAATGCCAGCTCCGAAATATAGACCTGTCTCATCTTCCAGTACCCCACTGAATACTTTCTTGTTCTCTCCTTACATGCCTTGATGACATCGTCCATAAGGAGTATGAAGAGGTAAGGTGATGGGATATCACCTTGTCTTACACCAGTGGTGGTCCTGAACTCTTCTGACTTATAGTTTGCTGTCCTCACATAATTTCTGCAAGACTTGTAGAAGCTCTGTACAGCATGAATCAGAGGTGCTGGAATGTTCTTCCTTGCCAAACACTCCCAAAGTTTGCTCCAGTAGACCCTGTCAAACGCCTTTTCCAGATTTATGAAACAAAGATGGATCTCACTCTTATACTCAAGGGCCTTTTCACTCAGCTGTCTGAGTGTGAAGATTAGGTCTTGAGTACTTCGGTTTGCTTGGAATCCGCACTGGACCTCATCCAATTGTGGCTCAGCTAGGCGTCGGAGTCTCTGCTCTAGGATTCTAAAGTAGATTTTACCAGGGACACAGAAGGGATATGCCTCTATGGTTTCCACATTGTCGATTGTCACCCTTTTTGAAAATCGGTGTTATGATGGCAATCTCCCAATCCTTTGGTATGGTCTTGTTGCACCATGCTGCCTGTAGGACCTTTAAGAGTAATAGGTCGCCTGATACTCCCATGTACTCTACCATTTCTGGTGTTATACCATCATGCCCTGCTGCTTTGCCCATCTTGATTTTCTCTAGTGCTGCCCTCAGTTCTTCCATCTTTATGTCATCTTCACCATCATTGGTTTTCTCTTCTGTGCTAGTGGTTATCATTTCTGATGCTTCACCATGCTCACCATCCAGGAGTTCTGAGAAATATTCTTTCCATCTTTCCATTACTTCCTTTGGGGCAGTAAGCAATTTGCCTTGCTTGTCCTTTATAAATTTGAGAGGGCATTGTTTTTCCTTCCTCATGTTCTTTAGGGTCTTATAGAACAATTTCTGGTTTTCTTGTGCATCTTTTTCTAGCTTTTCTCCAAATTCTTCCCAGGACTTCTGTTTTGCTGCTAGCACTTTGTTCTTTGCTTCTGTTCTGAGTGTCACATATTCTCTATATTTTTCCATTTGTCCTGTTGTGTTTTTAGCTCCTAAGTATTGTTTCCATGCCATTTTCTTCTCTCTTATTTTCTCTTTGACTTCCTCTGTCCACCAAGGTGTCCTCTTTCTCTGGTTCCCAAGTCGGACTTCACCGCATGCTTCTGCAGCAGCTGTCTTTATGATATCCTTGAATTTATTCCAGAGGGTTTCCAAGTCATCAGGTCGTTCTTCTGTGTTGCTCACTGCTGTAGCAATAAGCCCCTGATATTTGGTCTTAATTTCTGGCTCTCTCAGCTTGTAGGTCCTAATGCTCATTTCTCCTGCTCGTTTACTTGGTTTCTTGCGTGATGTTGGGCAGTTCCTAGGCTGAGCAACTCTTTCAGTTGTTCGTTTGATTGTTAGCAGGTAGTGATCACTTCCAATCTCTGGCCCCCTCCAGACTCTTGCATCTCGGACATATCTGAATGAGCTTCTCCGAACAATGGCATAGTCGATCACTGACTTCTCATTCTTGGTTGGTTCACATCTAGTGTATGCATGTATGCGCTTATGGGGGAACTTTGTGTTTGTAATGATCAGATTCTGCTCACTGCAGAATCTAAGGAGTCGCTTTCCATTGTCATTGAGAGTATCTTCTCCATATCTTCCGATAACTCCACCCCATCTAGCATGGTCATTTCCAACTCTGGCATTAAATCTCCGAGCATGATAACTTCATCTAGGCAGTCATCCACTGTCCTTTGAAGCAGCTCGAAGAATTCCTCCTTGACCTCTGCTCTCTCATCCTCATTTGGCCCATACACTATGCCCCGGTTGACTATGGTTTCTCCTTCTTTTAGTTTTACAACCATAATGCGCTCCGAGACAAAGTTCCATCCCTTGATACTATCTTTTTGATTTTGGGCCACAATGCAACCCACGCCCCCTTTAGCTCTTTCAGATATGGGTACACCACTGTAGAGCAACGTGTTGCCATCGAGATCCATGACTCCTTGTCCTTTTTTCTTTGTTTCCGTTATAGCCAGGATTTCTAGTTTTGCTTTCCTCATCTCTTCCACCAGCTCCTCTTCCTTCCCATTTATACTTCTTGTGTTCCAAGTTCCATAAGTCGTAGTCCGTAGTCCGTTCCAGTTCGTCGCCTTTAGAATCAGTCCGGTTTTCTCTCTTGTATTGCTCGTAATCATAGTTTAAGACAAACAGGTGATTGGCCTGTTGTGCCTTTGCATGGTGGAGGCGCTGTGTCCTTACGGCCTCCATGCAGGCCGCCCTCCTCCTTTTTTATCCGGGCTTGGGACCGGCATAGGCGGAGTTACTTTTAAATACACATAGATAAATTTACTACTTATGCCTGGTGAATACTTTGATGTTCGTCGTACGGATGTCTGCTTAAAAAATCAGCGCCAACATTGGTTTTGTCGGGAATGTATTCTATGGTAACCTGGTATGGCTGTAAGAGCAACGACCAGCGTAATAATCTAGCATTTTCATGTCTTGCTTGTGACAGACATACGAGTGGTTTATGATCTGTTTGGATCTTAAATGATTTACCATAAAGATAAATCTGGAACTTCTTTATAGCCCATATGACCGCCAGACATTCTTTTTCTTTTGTTGAATATCCCCGTTCTGCTGTGTTCAACTTACGGCTAGCATAAGCTACTGGGGTTAATTCCCCATTAAGTGAATTTGACCGTTGTAATAGAGCTGCACCCAAACCTATATTACTCGCATCCGTTCTCACAATGAATTCTTGACTCAAGTCAGGTAATTTCAAAATGGGCCTGCTTGTGAGCTTTTCCTTCAACTCTTGGTAGGCTAATTCACACTGCGCTGTCCAAATAATTCTATCAGGATTTCCTTTGCGCGTTAAATCAGTCAATGGAGCACATATGGAGTTAAAGTTTTTAATATACTTTTGGTAGAAACCACATAAGGAGACAAAAGATCGCACATCTTTTTTTTGTTTGTGGTCTTGGTGCTTTTTTCAATTTCTCCAGGTTCTTGGGGTCAGGGGTCATGTTTCCCTGATGTACTGTGTGTCCCAAGAATTCCAGCTCTTTACATCCAACACAGCATTTCGTCGGTCTAGCTGTCAAATTGTTCTCTCTCAGTCGATTAAACAACATATTCAGAGAGTTAATATGTTCCTCAAATGTTTCTGTGGCTATAAGA
Source organism: Oreohelix idahoensis (assembly GCA_024509875.1). Lineage (NCBI taxonomy): Eukaryota > Metazoa > Mollusca > Gastropoda > Stylommatophora > Oreohelicidae > Oreohelix > Oreohelix idahoensis. The sequence continues at coordinate 29,764 of JAMPIV010005694.1, read as the reverse complement.
ATATCATCCATGAAGTTGGTGATGCATGGATTATTCAGGGGATCCAGTAACTTTCTCATCATCCTCGAAAACACACTCGGTGCATTTTTCAGCCCGAATGGCAACATGTTAAATTCATAATGTCCTTCCGAGGTGCTAAAGGCTAAATAAGGTCTGACTTCCGGCTTTACTGCAATCTGATAGTAGCCTTTGCTCAGATCCACTTTAGAGAAATATTTAGCTTTATTCAGCCTGGCAAACAGCTGATTTGTATCAGGTAATGGATCCACCTGACCTTCTGTGACAGCATTCAGTTTCCTGAAATCTATACACAGTCTGTGTTCTCCAGAGGGTTTTCTTAACAGAACTACACTGGAGCTATATCGAGATTCACTGTGCGAGATAATCCCTTCTCTCAACAGATAATCTATCTCCTCCTTCAAAGCTTTTTCCTTAGCGAACGGGATCGAATAGGCTCTCATACAGATTGGTGTTGGGTCTATGAGTTTCATATCATATTCTAATAAATTTGTATGCCCCGGTCGGTCCGTTAACACATCTGTATGATTATCTAGAACCTGTTGAACTCTCTCCCTCTGATTTTTCGTTAAGTGCGTACTGATTTTTACCTGTGCAGCGGTCTCACAAGGGTGTAAAGGATATTCATGAGAGGTGAATGGTTCCTTTTTCATCTCCATTGCAACAGACAAAGTCAGTAGGTGTGTCTCTTCCTGGTTTTCTCTGTCCAGATATTTTTTCAGGAGATTCACATGATATATTTTCTCTTTCCCTTTCTTATCTATCTTATAATTTGTTCTAGACACCTTCTCTAGAACTGTATATGGACCTTGCCATCCAATTTGCAATTTATTATGGCTGCCGGGCAGTAGAAGGAGCACCTTCTCTCCCACAGCTAATTCTCGATCCTTCGCTTTCTTATTGTAATAGGCAGCATGCTTTTTCCTGGCTTGTCTTAAATTTTCATTGGCAAGTTTCCAGCCAGTTTTAAGACGAGTGGTCAGCTCGTTCACATATTGATATGATGAGGTAATATTTTCTTCTGCCTTTTCATGGGTCCATGTCCTTAACAAGGCTACATATGGACTTTTAAATTGGTTGACCAATTTTTCCATGCACCGGTATGGTCTCTTCCACTGGAAGCCTTATAGTGAGGACTTTTCTTTCTAGAATCATCATTCACAAATCGACCACTACCAATTTTTTTCTTGGGGTTTTCTCCCCACTTAAAATTCCTTGTGAGAGATCTTCTCTCTCTTTTATTTTCACCCAGTTCATATGATTCCGACCGAGGGATTGTCGGCTAATCCTGCGGTAAAACATTTCTTTGTACTCGTTGCATAGTGGCCATTGTAAAACATCCAAGTGAAGACTGTCTGTGAAAAGGGGGCTCCCATTCCACTTTGTCTACATTATTAATTTTATTTTTCTTTCCATTTTCAGGCCTAAGTTTGCCCCGTGGCGTGTCTAGGTCCTGATCAATTTTCCCACTTGTGGGTGTTCCCTCATGTAATATGCCACATGCTTCTACAAAATTCTCAATGTCAATCATTTCCTCGGGCCAATAATAATTTTGAGCAATCTTTTGGATGATGGTACCTATTTTCTCATGGTCCCCATCTTTCCCAACATGTAAGCTCCTTATTAACTCTGCCCTATACCTTTTAGGAAGTACCAGCTGTCCCTGACAATTGGATCCAGTTCAAGCCTTCCTATATATCAGTTTGATCTTCATATAGAAGTCTCCTTTGCCTAGAGGTGTATGACATGTGGACAATTTCTTAAAACAAGGCTTGAGGGTCTTATCCCCAGCCTGCGCTTTCCTCATCACATCTGGAGGGGTATTTATCAGATTATCCTCCTCCTGTTTAGATTGTGATCTGGTCTGAAGCGTGGCCATGTACACAGGTCTCTTTTTACACACTTCGGTGTTATGGTTGTCCATCCTACACCAACTACAATATAATCTACCTTTATGAAAAGGTTTTCTGTCATCATATTTCCTTTCATTGAATTGTGGGGTTTTATTGTTATAATCATTGCGTGGCCTATCAAACTGGTGCTTATTTTTATTTTGTTCCCTATGGTCAAACGTATTAAAGTTTTGAGGTGCCTTAAAATTGTCTACCTGTTTCTTTTTATTACCAACTACCTCTGCCTGGGCTGCCTGATACCTCTCAGCGACATTTAGTAACTCACCCAGCCTCTCTGCACCTTGTTCCATGAGAACTTTTCTCAGGTCTGGAGCCATGGTCTCTCTTAGCTGCTCAATATGGATCATTTCCTTAAGATCTTGGGTTTTCCCCAGAGCAGTCCATTTCTCCAAGTAGGTCTCTAACCGTGCAGAGAACTGGTGATAGGTCTCACCCGACAGCAGTTTGGCATTCCTAAAATTTTCTATAAAATTCTCCGTTCTTTTCGTATCTTAATAAAAGAGCCTGCTTTAGCATGTCGTAATTGCCTTAGTCATCTCTGCTCATCTTGGCAAAAACTTCATAAGCCGTTCCTCTAAGCCCTTGGGATAACTTGAGGCTCCACCTCCCTCTCTCTAACCCATATGTAGTAGCTAAAAGTTCAAATCTACTTATGTACCCTTCGATGTCATCGTCTTTCTCAACAAAATGATCTACATGAAAACCCATAGCTGAGGTTGAGGCTCCCTGACTAGCAGTGGCATCTGAGGCAAAGGGGCTGGCACAATTTTCAGGAGGATGGCCTTGAAATTCTAACTCCCTTAGTCGTAGCTCATGCTCCCTCTGTAATCTCCTATCTTCCCTTTCTGCAGCCAATCTCCTTTCTTCTCTTTCTGCAGCCAATTACTTTTCGTCCGCTTCTCTTTCTGCAGCCAATCTCTTTTCTTCCGCTTCTCTTTCTGCAGCCAATCTCTTTTCTTCTCTATCTGCAGTCAATCTCTTTTCTTCTGCTTCCAATGCTCTAGCCTCTTTGTCAGCCTCAATCTACAGCCTCTTAATTTCTTTATCAGCCTCAATTTGTAACCTCTTCTCTTCAGCTATCTTCCTATCATCCCTTTCAATATACTTGTCGCATTCTGAAGTTACATATTGGATCAAAGCTTGACCTTCCATATTCATTTCTTTAGCAGTCTGCACAGCAGCAGATCGAAACTTTGCCAGATCAGCCATTCTGTACTATCCAACCTTTAAAATTTCCAACTATACAAATTTCTAATTATGGCTAACAATTTCTAATGATAACCAAGAACAACCACAGGCACTGATAGCTCAACCACTATTTTATTTCCACAAAAGGAATACTTTTAGTTTTATAATTTCTGAGATTCCTAATATAATTGATAATATTTTAAGAATTTAAAATCCCAGAAGCGAACTACCCAATATAGCTGGTATAATGAGAAATTCAATCCACAGGAGCGAGACCCCAATATATGTGGTGGGTTTTGATGTTATGAAGTGTTGTTATGTATTATTATTGTATTAAATGAGATCAGCTATGAAGGTCCCTGACTTTAACCAATAGTATTGTAAACTTTTCAGAGTACCTTTCCGCTACCACCCTTTTGATCTCATTCAAAATTAATCTATATTATTATATAAAATGACTTCGTGTCGTGTCTAGGGTTATGAATGTAGAGTGTAATGTGCAATAACCAACAAACATACAAACAAATAGTTTATTATCCACAACCACCAACAGTAATAATAATAATAATAATAGCCCCTTCAGTCATAACTGACTATGGGAATGCGCCCCCGAGGTGACAGCCCTCAACTGCTTATTTTCCTGGTGCTCCTTTCGACGTTTTCTCCTCACCTCTGCTTCTTGTGTGAGCCTCTCTTCGCCCAATCTGAGGTGGTGCCGTAAATAGCATCGCCACTTAGTGCGATCGGCAGCTTCATCCTCCCATGTTGCTGGATCCATGTCCAGTACCAACAGTATTACAACAATAACATACAAACGACACTTTAGAAGGCTATCTTAATTAAGACTGGTTGAAATTTGTGTGTAAAATAATATTTTTTACAATTTATTATCTTGATTCTAATTTATTTTGAACCAGGACTGACAATCAAAAGTGAAATCAAAAGAATCATTTACAACATTCCAATAACACAGTAGATCTTCTGTCCATACATACAATATTATTCTAATATAAGTGTGTAGTTGTATTCTTCTACTTTGAGGTAATACTGGTATTAACTCTAGGTTGTTGGTTATAATCACTCCCTTTAAGTTATGTCTGTTTTCGTTTGTCACTTGTGGAAATATCAATACTAGGCACAGTTTTCTTTAATATCACTTTCTAGTCTTTTACGTTGAGCTGCCAGGTGCCGAACAAGAACTTATCTTGGCAGGATAATACAGGTAGAACGATTCCTCTGCTCGCTTGACAATCTTTTCCACCTTTTTGATAGGCAATGGCCACTAGCATGGGCTCGAAGTATACAGATAGAGTCCTGAATCGAGCAGTTATCAGGCGTTTGGTACTACATAAACGTCAGTACCCAGGACCCTGAAATGTGAAGGTTATGCATCCTTCTTTATACCTAGTATACTATACTATTCCACATTTAAGTACAGGTACATTACAAACAAACGAAAAGGGTCATAGCTTTATACCAACCTATGCAACCATTATCTTTTGATGTGACAATGTACACCAGTATTCCTCTCCCCTAATAGTTACAACGCCACTGCAATTCCAGCTGTCATCTTTTCCATATAATAGGATAGGTGTTATCCTCCTTGAGGATAATCATACATATTTTCTTGTAGTTTTACACCTCTCTGACAGTCTATCACATGGTGGATCAATCTCTAGGCTTTGCCTAATGGTTGCTACAGACCCACTCACTTACAGACATATATTATTATTTCACATTCAATTTTTATTTTAGATACATGTTAATAAAGTCAATCTTACGACATTTATTCAATGAAATACACAGTGAACGATGACTGGCACACTTTCGATCTGCCGTTCTGTCCAGGCTTTTGAGAAATATGGTTTTCACTGCACAAGCCTGATCTCATCGCTACGTGTCAAAATTGTTTTAGAAATGGCGTCCCCAACTAATGCTTTTTCCACAATATCAACTACTCTGGCCAATGATTACCCTTATTTCACTTGTAAACAAAGTCATTCAAAAATACAATTCAATTTTCTACTACGTTACTCGGGTGATATATGTTTAGTACGAGGTCGGCCAATAATATTTCGTCTCACTTCAAATTCCACCCAATCCCCTGCATCGTACCATCTTAGCCTAGCTTTCACCTAATTGTTCCCCAAAAAAATATGCGATCCAATCTAAGCAGATATGACTTGACCTGACAGTATCTCTGATCTTTATGTATTGTTTTATCAATATTTGATTATTTAATGGACTATTTAGATAACTAACAAAATATTCTTGGTCAGCAAGTCTTCAGGTACACGAATATACGATTTTTATGGGGCTAAATGGCTTGGTTCAAAATTCTATCTTTTTTTCTATGTTAGTTGTTTATTTTTAAACTACCTACTAGAGCTTATGTCATTCGCAATAAGAGCTAAATGTGTTTCCATGACCGTAGTGTCCACATTTCTAACTTTTTCATCGTATTGGGGAAACCCGCCTAGGGCAAAGCGTGCAAGTCGGTTGTAGTGTTAGAACCAATTTGAGACGTGATTTGCGTGTTTTATCTAGCCTTGCCTCTCCTTTCCCCAAATGCAGTTAGGCAAATATTTCTTAGAACTAGGAAAAGTGGTTCGTTTATGTCAAGGACGAATTTGAAAAGTTGGGTACCGTTTTGTTCGGCTTATGCGTTAGCAAATAATAAGCTGAAGGCGTAGGTGACAACTTACGATTCTCGCCGAAAATTTTTAGTACTTTCTTATCTTTGACTTTATGTACCACTGTTATAATCTAATTTAGATATTGTATTTAGAAGTTCACCACATCGGCTATATGCGCCTTCTCTGAACCGCATATTTTGAGCAACTCTGAAGCAGATGTTCAGCAGTCATTTTATCAGTGCCACAGTTACACTGATCGGTAGTTCCTATCTTTAGCTTGTTGAATAGATGGTATCTCAATCTGTTGTGGCCAGTGTGGAGTCTGAAGATTTCCACTTGTTCTGTTCTGTTGAGCTGGTAGTATGCATCATTTTTATTGCGACCTGAATGCTCTATATCCCATCTGTTTGTGTATCTGACTCTGATAAAACGTTTTGCCTCCTTGAAACTTATGCTTGCACCAGGCTGTGGTAGCTTTCCACCTTCCTTTGCCAATCTGTCAGCCTTTTCAGTGCTGGTGATGTTACAGTGAGATGAGATCCATTGGACTACAACACTATTGAATCGTTGACATAGTTTGTGGAGCACTATTCTGAGGTCATCCAGGTCTGTATTATTTTGGCTATTTAACGTTGCAATTACTCACTTTGCTTCGGTAAAGAAAGCGACTTGTCTCTCTGTGTTTTCCTCTGCATTATAACCTCTGCTGCAGTTTTCAAGGCCTCTGCGTCTGCTCCGAAGTTACTTGAGAATTGTCCTGTAGCCACTGACAGCTTCTTTTTTATTTGCACCAGTGCTTAAGATCCGAAAGACACCTCCACCACCATTTTCTGTTGCATTTGTTGCTGATCCATCTGTCTATGCATGGGTCCAGATGTTGCATGGGTAATGTTTCTCTATGTATTTTGTCGCAATGGATTTTCCCTCTGATGCAGTCTGGCTCTTTTTTCTTTCAATTCCAGGAATGTTTTCTATCATTTCAGGGAAACAATGTTGTTTCCAAACTGGAAGCTTGTGTGCAGTATAGATGGGTTTAATAGTTAATATTGCATTCATGGAAACTGCTCTCATCTGTGGTTTGGTTGATTCGATAAAGTTGCTTCGTTTCAGTCTTTGTCTTCTAAGAGCATTCATATAAATGAACCACATATATACGAGATGAACAGTGAACATTTTAATTTATATTTAGAGATTATAGGAGTCACTAAGCTTGCTTGAGTATAGGTGGGCAAGAAACAATTAGAACTGTACATTGAATTATGTAATAGTTATGACTGTTGTATTGTATTTGTCAAATGAATTGTTTCTACTGATTAAATTTGGACTCTCCAGCTTAATTTTCAGTCAACATTCTTTCATATGAGACTTGCGTAATCGTGATTTCAGGGGTTTGTAGTTTTCACTATCTGGTTGACTGCCTGTCAGTCTATCTAGCTGTCTGTCTGTCTTTCTGCCTTTCTGTCCTTCAAAATCCTCACATATGTCAGTCTGCCTTTCTGTTGTTTAGATGTCAATATTTGTCTTATGTTGTTGAATGTCACTTTGGCCATTCTTATTATTTCTTGGTTTGTTATCACACCTGCCCTCTTCAGTTATTATATGACCAAGATATGAGAAACGCTTGACTTGTTACAGGATTTTCCCATTTATTGTTATCTTTAAAGTGTCTTATCTTAACCAGTGGCAATGTCCAATACATATTCATGACTTACGTTGTTAACTTGCTTCACTAGTTCTTGTAAATCATGTTCAATTTCAGCTAACAAAACGGTATCATCCTCATATAAAAGCTAGTTTATTGACCTTCCACCGTTGTTCAGTCCTGGCATTTCCCGTATCTGTTTGAAAATGCTTTCTGTGTATAGATTAAATAGGCAGGAGGAAAGTACACAATCGTCTCACACCTCTTTTATGTCTATATGTGGTGAGTAATTCCTTCCAGATCTTACTGTATCAGTTCGTTTCCAATAAAGGTTACTGAGTAGTCTCTTTTCCATCAATACCTATGTCTTTGAGGCATTCAATTCTTTTTTCTCGTAGCGAAAAGCCTTCTTATAGTCAATGAAGCACATGTACATAACTTGTTTGGGCCTCAGTGTATTTTTCTGCTATTATTCTTTTGCAAAATATTGCTTTTCTTGTTCCGCTGTTCCGTCGAAAACTAAACTGTTCTTCTTGGACTTCCTTGTCTACCTTACATTTTATTCTCTCTTGTTTGATTTTGAGCAGAATTTTTAATAGTATGACTCATCAGGCTGATCAGGTATACAAGCCCTACTTTCTGAACTGTGCAACCAGCGCAGGGTCGCCATGCAGTGGATACCGTCTCATTGTAGAATACCAGGAAACGAGAGAGCAGACGGACTGGCTAAAGAAGGTGCTGCAGACGAGCAACCGGATGTACCAGTTACGTACCATCAGAAGAAAAAGATGATCAAATCTATCAGAAAGCCACCAACACCAACGCAGGATGACTACCAAGCTATGAACAGATCAGAACAAATTGTCATTTTGCGCCTCAGAACAAGACACAACCGCCTCCGCAGCCACATGTATACAAAATTCAAGATTGGCAATTCAGCCATGTGTACATGAGGACAGGCACCCCAGACTGCGAAGCACGTACTTCAAGATTGCCCCGAATATGATATATTGAGGCAAACCCACTAGCCCAGAGAAACAACACTGGAAGCAAAACTATATGGACCTCTGTATGAACTACAAAAGACAGTGAAGTTTATACAAGAAACAACATTGCAGATATAGACAATATAGTTCAATCGAACGAAAGAAGAAGAAGAAGAATCAGGCTGATTTTTCTAAAGTCTGAACATACTGTTGCATTAGGTTTTTTGGGCAGCGTTATAAAGACTGACGTCTTCATGTCATGTGGTATATATTCTGTACTATATATATATATTATATATTTATATATATATATATATATATATATAAATATATATATATATTATAATATATATATATGTCACAGTATATGAACTACACTTTCATGACATTGTCCTCTTATTAGCTCGTATACAACTGCAAGAGATCACACAATTAAGACACGAAGGTGTGCTGACAATCTACCTGTTTAATAATCACGATACTGCACATATAACCTATATAATAACAGCAAAAGTATCTGACTGGCTCAACAGAGCCCGCTACCATCAGATTATACAAACTATGCTGCCCCAAATCAAATAATCACAAAAGCGAGCATAAGCAAATGAACTACGGCTCCTCTAGCCGGCTAACTGACAACTTTCTGTTAAGGCTTCCTGTTCAATCCGCTCACTGCACCCATTTGCACCGTTTCCTTCAAAGCCTAGGTGCGCAACAAAAGATATTATGTATATATTTATGATGTGTGTGTGTGTCTGTTTGTGTTGTAATGGGTATGTGATTTTGTGTATTTATGTGTGTGTGTTATGTGTCATGAGGACGGGTGTGTTTTTTTTATGTGTCAATATGTTGTATGTTTGTGTGTATGTATGTCATGTATTTATGTTTATGTATTATTTATGATATATGTATTTTGTTATGTATGTATTTATGTATTTATGTATTGTATGTTTTTATGTATTAGTTGATTAGGTAGGTAGGTAGGTAGGTAGGTAGGTAGTTATTGTAGGTTTTTTGTAGGTTAGGTAGGGTATAATATATTTTTATATATATATATATATATATATATATATATATATATATATATATATATATATATATGTATTATATAGCAGTTTATTATATATATATATTTATTGGATTTATATATATATATATATATTATATAAATATTGGGTACTATATGGCCATATATTAGATATATATATTTGGGGTATAAAAAACATAAAACAAATCTGAATAAAACGTAATTGGGTAAATCAGTCAAAACGGCATTTATTGAATACCAAATTTGACATGTCACGTAAAAGAAATGGAAACACACATTCAAACGCAATGAAGCTGTGAAGTGTGTCACCCACCTTTTCACAAGTCACACAATAGATATTCGACAAATAGACATTTCAAAATCGGGTATGACCACCGTTTGCAGCAAGGCATTCAAGACAGCGTAGACGCATCGAGGCCACAAGGGTCCGAAGAGTATCCTGAGGAACAGCTTGCCATTCCTGAAGCAGAAATGCAGTCCAGCTGTGCAACATCCATTGGCAGGGGGTGATTTGTTGACAATCTTCGACCAAGGACATCCCAGAGGTGCTCAATCGGAGAAAGGTCAGGTGAATGAGCTGGCCACGCCATCCTGATGATCCCATGTTGCTGAATAAACTCATTCACCACATGAGCTCGATGGGGTCGAGCGTTATCATCTTGGAGGATGGCATTACCACCTATGGCCTCCAGAGCAGGCTGAACAATTGGTCTCAAGATTTTCGTTCCTGGTATCTTGGGCCGGTCAAGTTTGCCTTGGATGATGTAGAGTGGGGTCCTGCCGTGTCTGTAGAAGCCTCTCCAGTCCATGACAGAACCCCTACCATAAAATATACGGATCCACCTCTCGAATTGTGTCATCAGTAAATCGCTCTCCTGGTCGTCTTTTTTTGTTTTGGGTCGAATCCTGCCATCATTTTTTGGGGGGGGGGGGGGGGGGGGGTGGCACAGTGAAGCGAGATTCATCAGTGAAGAGAACTTGACTCCATTGTTTGCCTTGTCCATCGGATGTGCTCGCGACACCAAGCAACACCGGGCTCTGCGATGAGCAGGAGTAAGAGGGATTCTGACTGCAGGACCTACGTCGAGCAATATGCCAGTCCAAATTCATGTAAACGTCTGCGAATGGTGCTTTGACTGTGTGCATTAAACGTTTACAGTTATTGTCTTTTTTTTTTCAGCTGAGACATCTTAGAGTGGAACAAGTCACTGTTCGATGGAGCAGGGCTGACAACAAGAGGTACCGGTCATCATGTCTATTGGTGCATCTAGGGCGACCTGGCCGGTGGCGATCCTCCACACTTCCTGTGGCCTGAAATCTCTCCAAAATTCTTTGGATAGTAGAGTGTGAGACTGCACGCCGTCTAGCAATACTTCACGGACAGATAAACCACTTTCAACCCGCGCTATAGCCCTCATTCTTTTTATAATGTGTCAAGACTTCTTTTCGTTGGCATGGTTTTTTGCAAGTGATGAAACTACCCTAATTCTGCTGATTATTAAAACAAATTAAGAGTGAACTCTGTTCACGAAAAGTCGCCATTGCACGTGGAATATTCAATCAGCACGATATTACTTCACCTGTTTTAGTTGTACGGAAGTTTATTTTAAAAAAAAAACAGATTAAAAATGTATGAATTTATGGTCAGCAAACCAAATTGCACGTAGATCACCATGGTTGTCGGGTGAGTTGTTTTTATGCTTAACGTGCATAGGTAGGACTGTCAGAGGAAGATATTGCTTTCCATATATTTTTTTTTATAAAACTTTATATTCATTTATATTATATATATGGCGCTTATATATAAATATGTATTGAAAAAAATAGGGTGGCCCTTATAAAATTTTGATTATAGTAGTATTATATATATATATATATATATATATATATATATTATATATATATATATATATATATATATAATTATATATTATAATATATAATATTGGGAGCAAAACGCGCTGGTGTAATGAAAAATGCTTCGGCGTTTGTAATCTGGCGAATATAAGGTGTTCCAATGGTTCAAACCCCCACCGGGCGTATGGCGTTTTTTAAGAAATGTTTACGGCCGGAAATTTTGAAATGAATAAATAGAATGAACGGCAACAATTGTGAAATAAATTTGTTCTGTGGATGGGAAGGGTAGGCGAATGCTCCTGACCGTATTGCTGAATAAACGCAAATAAAAATCAGGTTCCCCAGCCTCGCAATGACATGTCATTGGGCCGAAGGGTATATTGAAAGCCCAAGTGCTGGATGGTTAAGGGAAAAAAAAAAAAAAAAAAAAATTTTAAAAATAGATAAATGGCGGTTTTTTTTTGTGATGTAATCCTTGTCAACCGGAAAAGTGTTTTTGACAAAAACATTACAGATTTATTGAGGGCCTATTGTTACTGCAGTAAAGGTACATTTTTTGTAAAATGTACCGTGGCAAGGATACTTGGGGAGAGGAGTTTTTATGGGCAGACAATAAAAGCCAAGCAAACCTCTTGCCCAAAATCTGAAATGTTATGATGGAAGTTTAACACCTTTAAATATCTCGGGGGTATCAAATATATATCGGTGTAGTTTTATGATGGGAAGATTATAAAAAAATAAAGAAATCAAAAAAAGACTTGAGATGGAATGTCTTCAGCTGATTATTTCTAATGTACAATGTTTAAAAAAAAAAAAATAAAAAAATGTGAATCTGGGAAAAAATAACCATCAGTTTTCCTGTGAAAGATCAAAAAATTATACAAATATCACTTGTATTATCTATTCATTTGTATGGGTAATAGTGGGAGGGCTGGACACTCACTGACAGATACGGAGCGAAGGATTCAAAATTAAATTCGAGCATAATGTTACAAAAAAAAATTTTGCGCAATAAATGCTATAATATAAGGCAAAAAATATAAAAATGTATATGTATAAAAAGATTAGGATAAAAATATAAATGGCTTCGGCCAAAAAAAAACCACTTTAAACCCGGGCCGTCAATTAGTGAAACGTCCGAAAGCTTGCCTGGTTTAGAAATAAAAACTCGTCATGAAAACAAAAAAAAAAACGATACCTGAACCGGGGGAACCTATAAGGTGTCAACGGGAAGAGGAAGGCAAAGAAAAAATCCAATACAATGCTGAAAAATAAAAAACATATATAAAATAAAAAAATGGGCAGTATATGATAAAAAAAAAAATCTCCCAAAATGTACATTGCTGATAATAGAAATTATAAAATAAAATAAAGGACCCTTAATAAATATAATAAATACATTATGGCACCCCTACGACCCATGATATAAAAAAATGGGGTAGATATATGACAATACAAAATTTTATATATATAATATTAATATATATAAAAAACATATATATAACATATATATATATAAAAAAATAAAAAAAAAATCTGTCTTTTTCTGTCCTTAAAACAGACCGTCAAAGCAGTCAGTGGCCATTACGCCTAGAGGCGTCTTAGGGCAACAGCAGATAGGTTTTCTTTGCCATTGTTTCCCATCACGCCTATTGGCGTCTTTAGGGCAACGGCAAATCAATCAATTTGCTGTTGTTTCCGTAATCGAAGTGACTGGCAAACGGGTGATCAGCCCCGTTGTGATTTGATATATATATATAATATTATATATATATTTATATATATGGTATATATATATTATATATATATATATATATATATATGATATATAATATATTATATATATATTATAATGTATTATGGTCCCTAAGTCTGGACACATGGGCAAAAATACATATTTTCAAGAAATGAAAACTTTATTAAAGGCAACATTTTTATTCAGTTGGAATATTAAATAACATCTTCAATATGATTTCCATCATTTGTGATGCAAAGGCGTTGATGCGCTTTGCAAAATTCACGTGAACTCGATGTAATAAATCCACATTGCCGTCAATTTTAGCACATTCACTCTTTATGCGTTCAAATCAAGTGTGTTACATCTGTGATTTTCATTGAGTACACCTTCTCCTTTAGCTTACCCCAGAAAAAGACGTCATGGGGCTAAGGTCACGTGAACGAGGAGACCACTCCACATGACCACACGTCTTCCAATCCAGTTAGGGAAATTGTCCATTCAGCCAATCTCTTACCACCGTGGGCGAAATGGGGCACTGGCGCCATCCTGTTGGAACCATTCAGGCAGAAGTCCTTCCCCTAAACTTTCAAGTTGGGGCATTAATTTATCTCTCAGCATTTGGCGTGATAAGGTCTTACCAGTTACATGTTCATCGAAGAAGCATAGTCCCAACACATTGGAGCTTTCCACTAAACCACACACACCATAAAAAAAATTACAGATTTCCATATTTTTGTCCAGACTTTATGGGACATCACTTAACAGAAGAATTTTGCTCGAATTTTGCAAAAGCGCATCAACCTTTGCATCGCAAAATGATGGAAAATCATACTGAAGATGTTATTTAATATTCCAATTGAATAAAATGTTGTGTAATAAATTTCATGGGGATGATTTCATGAAAATGTGTATTTGTGCACATGTGTCCATACTTTAGGGACCCCCTGTATATATATATATATATATATATATATATATATATATATATATATATATATATATATATATATATATATATATATATATATATATATATATATATATATATATATATATATATATATATATATATACTGAAGCACATTAAAAACGCACCACCTGTATAATCCAAGAGCAGAGTGTGAAATGTAAATATAAGTGTGTACAAGTTTACATATTTGGAATCTTTATTCATTTTCCTATGAATCCATGCTGGTCATTAATTTGTACATTTGATTGTTATGAAATTCATTGCATTCTGTGCAGGCAAGGGAGAAAACCAAAAATACAAAAAAATGCACGTGCGTTATCCTGCTGGAGAAGCTGCAAGTCTGAATAAATTGTGAACGCAGGAGCAACCAGTGCATCCAGAACCTCATCTCGATATGTCACAGCATTAACGTTTCCACGGAAGACGTGAAGAGGCAAGCGATGGTCAAAACTGAATCCTCTCCAAATGTGAATACTGCCACCTCGAAATCGGTTGACACAGCAATCTGCAAAGCGCTCTTCACACCGTCGCCAAATCCGCATACGTCCATCAGCAAAGGATATGTTGAATCTGCTCTCGTCTGTGAATAGGACAGCATTCTACTGCAGTCTAGTCCATTTTGACATGTTGCTCTGCCCATTGCAGGCGCTGCTGACGATGTCTGTGAGTCAAGTTTTGGCCCAAACATAAGGTCGTCTTGCAGTAAGGCCTGTATCTCTGAGTCGTCGTATGACTGTCATTCGAGAGACTTGCCCATGTCTACCCACTATTGCTCTTGCTGTTTGACTTGCCGGGAGAGCACGATTATTTAGGTGACTCAGCACAATATGACGATCTTGCGCAGGGGGAGTAACTCGTGGTTGGCCACTCCGAAGTCTATCCCGGGCACTGGCAGTGGTTCCGTAACGTTCATTGAGACGTACAATAGTGCTGTGGTGGCAATTCATCCTTCTGGCAATGGCCCGCGAGCTCATTCCGGTCTCCAACATACCAATGGCTCGTTGGCGGTCGTTTTCAGATAGTCGTGGCATTTCAAGCACATGTACTGGGTGTTTTGTCTCAACGGCCTTTTTATACCGAGTATACTGCCACAACGCGTACACATTTTCAGGGTCATAGCTGTTGAGAATCGTGTTGCACATGTAACTTTCATCGTTTTCATGTAGTCTGTACACACACCCATGGGTTGAATCTTGCACTTTCCATTCCAGCAGCCATTCGCTCTCTACCGCATGGCAAACACGGGGAAAATCCATTCCCAAAAGCTATGAAGTCAGTTTCACAAACGGAAGATAAATTAGAAACATGATTCGTCAGCCACCATCACAGTCAGGAGACAAAGATAACAAATATAATTAGGCTATGTGGAAATAATAATTTTAAAAAACCCGATAACTATGTAGATTAAAAAAAATCAAAATACCAGATAAAGATATTCGATACAGAAAGAGCACGACTTACGCGAGGGGAAGTTTCATCAAAATGGCAAATAACAATATATAACTGGAAAGAAATAGCTGTGTGAAGAAAACACATCGAATTCAATAAAATAATATATAGTAGAATATCTTCGCGATGGTATGAACGACAAATCCACCGCAGGATGGAAAATTAATAGTGGCGCCACGGGTTGTATCCCATGCTCTGCGGTGATGGTCCGAGAATAGCCAAAATTTAGAGTATAAACTGAAGAACTTTAAAGGTATCTACCTTCGCTCAGAATTACTCTTGGCAGGGTTGTAAATAGAAGGATGATACTTCTATTTTAGGGAATCTTCATAGGATATGTCAGAAATCAAGCACAACACTGAATTTGTAAAGGCTATTGTGAACTTTGCATCTGCCCGCCCCTACTATGAAGAAAACGATATAATAGCTCGTTCTAAACCTTAAATGAATTATTTAGTAAAATATTAGTTAAGTAGCTCTGTTATATTTATATTTAAGATTACTGTGTCTCACGTGGGCACTTCTCTCTGTAATAATTAAATCAACTCTTAATTTGTAAATACATTTAATAATTAATTTGTGTTTAACACGAGTAAATACAAAAGCGATGTGATTGAATTTACATACATATAGAGTTTATCCTCATCAAAATTAGTTCGGGTGGTGGAATATTTTGGTGGTTAATTATTTGCTTTGGCCATACTAAAATGACTTATCTGGCCAGATGTTGGCTGGTTTGCTGACTGCTCTGTCAATTGGAGAGTTCTGTAGTGTAGGTGTCGTACGGATAGGTTGTGAGTTATTTTTTTGGCCTGTCTGAGTAGAGTGGATGGTGATAGGTACGTGAGAAAAAGGTGTGAGAAATAGATGTCGCGGGTGGTAGTTTAATGGAAAAGATATGTCTCTGGAATGAGTAAGTTTCTCTATTCCAGCCTGTCTATACGACTGCAATTTAGTACAAGACAACCTTGCCCTCCTCATACATATAAATATAAGTTTAACTACACACATACACAACTGTGTGACAACAAGACACACAAACATGAAAAAACTACGATTGATTGGGTATGGGTCTGACCAACACACAAAGTTAAGTTTCTTTGTTGTTTATTTTCATTTAAACTTGACAACACCAAATATCTAAAGAAAGATAAAAAAAATCAGATTTACATACATATGAAATAACAAAAATATAGAGGCGCCCTCCCCCAATGGAGAAAAGAACCCGAAAAGTTAATAACCCAAAGGTCAAAGGTTAGCCCTATGTCACAAAGTAGACAATAAAGTAACCAAGTTCCTACTATATGCTATCCAGTAAAGTAAACAAGTTTAAGCAGATCCAATGTTGGTAAGCTCCCTGACACAAAGAAAAATACACACGCCCTCTTTCATACAGTGGCCACTCAATCACTCTTAGCTACTCTTGGTGATATCCCTTGGAAACACAATTATCCCTGAATATAAAATTGTCAGGTTCACTTCCCAAATTGGCCCCAGTCCATCTTCTAACAAAGACTAGTGAGGTGAACGCCGAATCCGGTGTGGGTTTTTCCTGGATGAACAAATTGTCACCGCCAATAGTTGATGTAGGAGCGTGCTCTTTGGGTTCACAGTTAAAAGAAGAAAATACTTCCAGTACTGGGAAACATCTGGTTGCTAAAATTTTTTTTTACCAATGATGATGATAATCCTATCAAATAACTCTATGTTAGAGCGCCGATTCTGAAAAAGCGTAAATTCCTGGATGCTTCGCTTGAATACGACTGTCAGAGTCTGGAAAAACAGTGATGGAAAGGTCATGACGTTCCATGGGAAAAAGGGGAAGGGGTCGGACCTCTAGACTCCGTCGGTGGACCCAGACATTCACATGAGAGTCATGAAATTGTCTTTTTGATTGCAGGTCGACTTGCCCAGAATCGTGATGCTTCATGTTGCAGCTGTGGAGCACTTTTTGTTACGTCTTGGAAAGAATACGTCACATAATTGTATGCATTATACGCCGTATTATTTCTATATATATTAATAATAATCATAATTATATAATATTCTTGGCCATAATATATATAATCTCACCTATAAGTTCTTTTATATATATGGGCAAAAGTAATATAAAAGACAGGTTGATCTCTACGTATTCCTGCGGTTCCAAAACCAGGTCAAATTTTTTTTCCAAACACAGCGTGCCTTTTTCATCAATTTGATTCAGGGATATTATGTCTTTTTTTAGGGGTACGAATGCTCCTTATTGCCAGATTTAGGAGCGGCCAATTTCTGTAAGTGAATCTATGAGTGCAGTACTGTTCTGTCATTGTCCCAAATGTTTGTTCTGTAGGTTATTACCCCAACCCCTTAGCATTTCAAGGGACCATGCCTTTGATACACTGTATTTTTTTCAATGTTATCAGCCCACTTGGGTGTACAAAACTTACAATTTATTCCCGACTTCTGACAGTCGTATTCAAGCGAAGCATCCAGGAATTTACGCTTTTTCAGAATCGGCGCTCTAACATAGAGTTATTTGATAGGATTATCATCATCATTGGTAAAAAAAATTTTAGCAACCAGATGTTTCCCAGTACTGGAAGTATTTTCTTCTTTTAACTGTGAACCCAAAGAGCACGCTCCTACATCAACTATTGGCGGTGACAATTTGTTCATCCAGGAAAAACCCACACCGGATTCGGCGTTCACCTCACTAGTCTTTGTTAGAAGATGGACTGGGGCCAATTTGGGAAGTGAACCTGACAATTTTATATTCAGGGATAATTGTATTTCCAAGGGATATCACCAAGTGTAGGTAAGAGTGATTGAGTGGCCACTGTATGAAAGAGGGCGTGTGTATTTTTCTTTGTGTCAGGGAGCTTACCAACATTGGATCTGCTTAAACTTGTTTACTTTACTGGATAGCATATAGTAGGAACTTGGTTACTTTATTGTCTACTTTGTGACATAGGGCTAACCTTCGACCTTTGGGTTATTAACTTTTCGGGTTCTTTTCTCAATAGGGGTAGGGGGCATCTATATTTTTGTTCTTTCATATGTATGTACATCTGATTTTTTTATTTGGTCTATCTTTACATATTTGGTGTTGTCAAGTTTAAATGATAATAAACAACAAAGAACCTTAACTTTGTGTGTGTTGGTCAGACCCATACCCAATCAACCGTAGTTTTTTCATGTTTGTGTGTCTTGTTGTCACACAGTTGTGTATGTGTGTAGTTAAACTTATATTTATATGTATGAGGAGGGCAAGGTTGTCTTGTACTAAATTGCAGTCGTATAGACAGGCTGGAATAGAGAAACTTACTCATTCCAGAGACATATCTTTTCCATTAAACTACCACCCGCGACATCTATTTCTCACACCTTTTTCTCACGTACCTATCACCATCCACTCTACTCAGACAGGCCAAAAAAATAACTCACAACCTATCCGTACGACACCTACACTACAGAACTCTCCAATTGACAGAGCAGTCAGCAAACCAGCCAACATCTGGCCAGATAAGTCATTTTAGTATGGCCAAAGCAAATAATTAACCACCAAAATATTCCACCACCCGAACTAATTTTGATGAGGATAAACTCTATATGTAAATTCAATCACATCGCTTTTGTATTTACTCGTGTTAAACACAAATTAATTATTAAATGTATTTACAAATTAAGAGTTGATTTAATTATTACAGAGAGAAGTGCCCACGTGAGACACAGTAATCTTAAATATAAATATAACAGAGCTACTTAACTAATATTTTACTAAATAATTCATTTAAGGTTTAGAACGAGCTATTATATCGTTTTCTTCATAGTAGGGGCGGGCAGATGCAAAGTTCACAATAGCCTTTACAAATTCAGTGTTGTGCTTGATTTCTGACATATCCTATGAAGATTCCCTAAAATAGAAGTATCATCCTTCTATTTACAACCCTGCCAAGAGTAATTCTGAGCGAAGGTAGATACCTTTAAAGTTCTTCAGTTTATACTCTAAATTTTGGCTATTCTCGGACCATCACCGCAGAGCATGGGATACAACCCGTGGCGCCACTATTAATTTTCCATCCTGCGGTGGATTTGTCGTTCATACCATGCGAAGATATTCTACTATATTATTTTATTGAATTCGATGTGTTTTCTTCACACAGCTATTTCTTTCCAGTTATATATTGTTATTTGCCATTTTGATGAAACTTCCCCTCGCGTAAGTCGTGCTCTTTCTGTATCGAATATCTTTATCTGGTATTTTGATTTTTTTTAATCTACATAGTTATCGGGTTTTTTAAAATTATTATTTCCACATAGCCTAATTATATTTGTTATCTTTGTCTCCTGACTGTGAATGGAAAGATGCAAGATTCAAACCATGGGTGTGTGTACAGACAACATGAAAACGATGAAAGTTACACGTGCAACACGATTCTCAACAGCTATGACCCTGAAAATGTGTACGCGTTGTGGCAGTATACTCGGTATAAAAAGGCCGTTGAGACAAAACACCCAGTACATGTGCTTGAAATGCCACGACTATCTGAAAACGATTAATTGCCAACGAGCCATTGGATAAGTTTGGAGACCGAATGAGCTCGCGGGGCACATTGCTCAGAAAGAGAATTGAAATTGCCACCTGAACCGAGCAACTATTCCGATGACGTCGTCTCGATGAACGTTACGAGAACCACATGGCAATGCCCGATAGACTTCGGAGGTGGCCAACCATGGACGAGTTACTACACCTGCGCAAGATCGGTCATATTGTGCGAAAACAGTGAGTCCACCTAAGGAATTGACTCTCCCGGCAATTCCGTCAAACAGCAAGAACGCAATAGTGGACGTATTTCATGGGCAAACGTCTCTCGAATGACAGTCATACGACGACTCAGAGATACAGGCCTTACTGCAAGACGACCTTATGTTGGGCCAAACTTGACTCACATTTTTCGTCTGCAGCCCTGCAAATGGGCAGAGCAACATATCAGATGGACTAGACTGCAGTAGAATGCTGTCCTATTCACAGACGAGAACAGATTCAACATATCCTTTGCAGATGGACGTATGCGGATTTAGGCGACAGGTTGTGAAGGCAGCGCTTTGCAGATTGGCTTAGTCAACCGATTTCGAAACACTTATGGTGGTCAGTATCTCACATTTGGAGAGGATTCAGTTTTCACCATCTGCTTGCCGGTCTTCACGTCTTCCGTGGAAACGTTTAATGCTGTGACAATATCGAGATGATGTTCTGGATGCACTGGTTCCAATATGCATCCTAGATAGTTCACAATTTTATTCAGACTTGCAGCTTCTCCAGCAGGATAACGCACGTGCATTTTTTTGTATTTTTGGTTTTCTCCCTTGCCTGCACAGAATGCAATGAATTTCATAACAATCAAATGTACAAATTAAATGACCAGCATGGATTCATAGGAAAATGAATAAAGATTATCAAATATGTAAACTTGTACACACTATATTTAAAGAACATTATCACACTTGCTCTTGGATTATTACAGGTGGTGCGTTTTTTAATGTGCAACAGTATATATTTATATCCGAAATGGATAATACGTACCTCCAAGCATTATATATATAGTATGATATATAGTCAAGCGTATATAATAAATATATATATAATATAAATATATATATATAATAACTATAGGATATATATTATTATATATATATACAGGGTGTCCCTAAAGTTGAGTACTTACCATGGCAGTACACATAAGTTCATCAGAAATGAAATCAATTATTAACACATGCTTTTTTTTCAATTGGAACCAATTAAATAACATACTTCAGTATGACTAAGGCATCATTTAGCGATCATCTAAGGTTTGACTGCGCTTTGCAAAAATTCGAGCAAAATTCTTCTTGTTAAGTGAAGACCCTAAAGTTCTGGACACATATGAAATCCTGTAATTTTTTTTTATGATTATGGTGTCTTTTGTGGAAACGCGTATGTGTTACATTGTAATATGCTACTTCTATGAAACATGTAACTGGTAAGACTTATCACGATTATGCTGATAGAGCACAAATTAAATGCCCCAACGTGAAGTTTTAAACAAGGACTTCCTAATGGTATGCTACAGGATGGCGGCCATCCCATTTTAGCCTCGGTGGTAAGAGATTGGCAAAATTATGACCAATTTCAAGAAACTAACTGGATTGGGAAGAAAGGAAGTGGATCTTGCCATGAGATCATCTCCATCGTTCACGTGACATTTGGACCCCCATGACGATTTTTCTGGGGGAAAGTTAAAGGAGAAGGTGTACTTTACTGACTTATCACAATGTAACATAAACTCACTTGATTGAACGCATAAGAGAGTGAATGAGGCTAAAATTGGCCTCTCAAATCTCTCTGGATTAATTACAATTCGAGTTTTCACGTGAATTAGTTGCAAAGTCAATTGCAATAAAACGTAACCTTTGCATCACACGTGATGGATCAATCATTATATATTTATATTTATATAAGTATATTATATATAATATAATTATTCAACGGTGGTTATATCTTAAATTTATTTATAAATTTATATAATATTTATAGTATATATTTATATCGTTAATATATTAATATAATCACAAATAATATAATACCCCATTATTATTTTTAAATAAATTAACAGTAAATATCTATTTGCAACAGTTATAAAGAATAGGCGTGATTTAAACAAGGGCAAATAGAAAATTTATTGCTTTGCCCTAAAGATATAATTTATATGTAATGGCCACGGGACAATGTTTGACGAGTAATGATATAATGGACAGAAGAATAAGACAAAGAAGGGAGTAAATCATTGCATATGTATAGATATATTTAATAATCCATGTATATATATTTTTAATGTATATCATATCTAACCCATAACCTTCATTGGGTATTGTAGGGGTGCCAATGATGGAAGCATCAACAGATAAGGGTCCTCCACTGCTTTATTCTCAGCAATGCGTTAAAGTGTGGAAAACCGTTGTAATCACTGCCCATTCATTGATGTTATTGCCAGGATTTTTCTTTGCCTTCCTTAAAATTATCCGTTTACCTCGACTGTTAGTTCCCTGAGAAAAACCTGTTTTTCGAAATTTGGAGTCATGGACTTTGATCTTACATGGAAAAAGAGCAAGCTTTAGCGACGTTTCATTATTGACAAAAGTGGAAAATTTATGGCCTGACATTTGGTGTTTATCTTCATCTTAAATTGACATTTGTTTTGTTACTCTTTATAGCAAAAATGCGCAAAATTCTTCTGTAACATTTATGCTAACAAATGAATCCTTCGCTCCTGTATTGCAGTGTAGTGTCCAGCCCTACATTACAAATAATAGATTAATAAAAAGTGATTTGTTAAATTGAAAAACACAGGAAAAACTGATGTTCTTTTCATAGATCACAGTTAAACAACTGAACCAGGCAGCTGAGGCCATTGTAAAGTACTTGTCTTGATTTAAGGATTTTGATATTCCATCACACATATGAAGTGGACCCGAGATATTTAAAGACTATTAAAAAATTCTAACATTTGAGTGGGCAAGAGATAAGCTTGGCGGTGCCATCTCCTTCAAGTATTTGCAGGTAAACAAAAATGTACCTGGAGCAGTAAACATTATAACCCTCAATAAATCTGTTAAATGTTTTCTTTAAAAACAGTGAATAAGGTCCGGGTTGACACATCACAAAAAAAAGGGAAGCCATCTATATTTTTACCTGAGACAATAAGAAATTTTTTTTTTAAATTAACCATTTTAGGTTGGGCTTTCAAAACCCTTCGGCAAAAAATGGAAGTGGCATGTCATTGCGAGGTGGGGAACCCCTTAATGTTTGTTAGGATTTTTTATAAATATCCAACCCGGTCAGGAGCTTCGCTTTAAACATTCCCAATCCACATAAGTCTAAAATTTATTGAAAGTTTAAAAAAGGAACCGTTCAACTATTCATACAAAATTCCTTCCGTAAAATTTATTCAAAATTAATACGCCCGGGTAACAATTAAATGTTACCAATTTCGTTAGTACATCGCCGAAGCCATTAAGGCAAACGCGGCTCCTATTTATTTATATATAATATATATTTATTATACATATATATTAATATAGGCATATATATATAGTATATTTTTATATAACTATATTATATATATATTAATACTCGTCAAAATTAAGGGTAACCCTATAATTTTTATTACACTTTTTATATAAGCGCATAGAATGATTAAAATGAAGGAAGTTTTATAGTAAAAAATGGGTGCAATATCTTCCTCTGACAGTCCTCTATGCACGTTAAGCATAAAAAATCAACTCACCGATTAACCATGGTGATCACGTGCAATTTATAAGTTTTTTGCTGACCATAAATTCACATTTTTTATCTGTAAACTTTTTTTTCAAACTTCCGTTACAAACCAAACAGGTGAAGTAATCGTGCTGATTGACATTCCACGTGCAATGGCGACTTTTCGTGAACAGAAGTTCACTCTTAATTTGTTTTACAATCAGCAGACCATAGGGTAGTTTCATCACTTGCAAAAAACCATGCCACCGAAAAGAAGTCTTGACACCTTACAAAGAATGAGGGCTATAGCGTGGGTTGAAAGTGGTTTATCTGTCCGTGAGGTTATTAGCTAGACGGCTTATTTTGCAGTGTCACACTCTAACTATCCAAAGAATTTTGGAAGATTTCAGGCCACAGGAAGTGTGGAGGATCGCCACCGGCCAGGTCGCCCTAGATGCACCAATAGACATGATGACCGGTAAATAATAAAAATGTTGTCAGCCCTGCGCCATCGAACAGTGACTTGTTCCACTCTAAGATGTCAGCTGAGAAAAACTGTAAACGTTAATGTCAACCAAAATCAAAGCACCATTCGCAGACGTTTTACATGAATTTGGACTGGCTGCTCGACGTCCTGCAGTCAGAATCCCTCATTACTCCTGCTCATCCATTCTAAAACAGAGCCCGTGTTGCTTGGTGTCGCGAGCACATCCGATGGACAAGGCAACAATGGAGTCAAGTTCTCTTCACTGATGAATCTCGCTTCACTGTGTCATTAATGATGGCAGGATTCGAGTTTGGAGACGACCAGGAGAGCGATTTACTGATGACACAATTCGAGAGGTGGATCTTTATGGTAGGGGTTCTGTCATACACAATTCTGGATAGGCTTCTACAGACACGGCAGGACCCCACTCTACATCATCCAATGCAACTTGACCGGCCCAAGATACCAGAACGAAATCTTGAGACCAATTGTTCAGCCTGCTCTGGAGGCCATAGGTGGTAATGCCATCCTCCAAGATGATAATGCTCGACCCCATCGAGCTCATGTGGTGAATGAGTTTATTCAGCAACATGGGATCATCAGGATGGCGTGGCCAGCTCATTCACCTGACCTTTCTCCGATTGAGCACCTCTGGGATGTCCTTGGTCGAAGATTGTCAACAAATCACCCCCATCCAATGGATGTTGCACAGCTGACTGCATTTCTGCTTCAGGAATGGCAAGCTTTCCTCAGGATACTCTTCGGACCCTTGTGGACTCTATGCGTCTACGCTGTCTTGAATGCCTTGCTGCAAACGGTGGTCATACCCGATTTTGAAATGTCTATTTGTCAAATATCTATTGTGTGACTTGTGAAAAGGTGTGTGACACACTTCACAGCTTCATTGCGTTTGAATGTGTGTTTCCATTTCTTTACGTGACATGTCAATTTGGTATTCAATAAATGCCGTTTTGACTGATTTCAATTACGTTTATTTCAGATTTGTTTTATGGTTTCATATATATATATATATATATATATATATATATATATAATATCTAATATATATATATATTATAAATATATATATAATATATATATATATTATATATATATATATATATATATATAATAAATATATATATATATATATTATATATATATTTATATATAACAATTAATATATATATATATATATATATATATATATATATATATATTATATATATATATATATATACATTAATAATACATTACCTTACTATATAAACCTAAAAATATAATACCATATATAATACCTACTCTATATACATACCTAAATTACCTACATACAAAATACAACACTATAAAACATATCCTACCAACCTACACTACCTACCTACTACATACCTACATACCATAACATAACATACATACACATACAATACAACATACATACATACATACATACATACATACATACATACATACATACATTCATACATACATACAAACAACACACAAAAAAACACACAAACAAAAAACATAAACAAAAACACACACCACCCTACATCTGTTTGTTGCGCACCTAGGCTTTTGAAGGAAACGTGCAAAATGGGTGCAGTGAGCGGATGTTGAACGAGGAAGCCTAACAGAATGAAAGTTTGTCAGTTAGCCGGCTAGAGGAGCCGTAGTTCAATTTGGCTTTTATGCTCGCTTTTGTTGATTATTTGATTTGGGTGCAGCAATAGCGTTTGTATTATAATCTTATGGTAGCGGGGCTCTGTTGAGCCTATGTCAGATACTTTTTGCAGTTATTATAAAGGTTTATATGTGCATTATCGTGATATTAAACAGGTCCTAGGATTGTCAGCACAACCCCCACCTTCGTGTCTTAATTGTGTGATCTCTTGCAGTTGTATACGAGCTAATAATAGGACAAGTCATGAAAGTGTAGTTTCATAACTGTGACATATTATATATATCATATATATATAATATATATATTGTACAGAATAATATACCACTTGACATTGAAGACGTCAGTCTTTATAACAGCTGCCCAAAAAACCCTAAGCCACAGTAGTTCAGGACTTTAGAAAAACACCTGATTCTTCTTCTTGCTTCTTTCGTTCGAATGAACTATATTGTCTATATCTTCAATGTGAGTTTCTTGTATAAACTTCACTGTCTTTAGTAGTTCATAACAGAGGTCCTATAGTTTTGGCTTCCATTGTTTGTTTCTCTGGGCTAGTGGTTTGGGCCTCAATATATCATATTCGGGGCAATCATGAAGTAACGGGTGCTTCGCCGTCCTGGGTAGCCTGTCCCCTCATGTCCACAGGCTGAAATTGCTAATCTTGAATTTTGTATCTGTGGCTGCGGAGCGGTTGTGTCTTGTTCAGAGGCGCAAAATGACAATTTGTTCTGAATCTTTCATAGCTTGGTAGTCACCTGCTGGTGTTGGTGCTTTTCTGAAGAATTTGATCATCTTTTTTTCTCGATGGTACGTAACTGGTACTCCTCCGGTGCTCGTCTGCAGCACTTCATTAACCAGTCCGTCCTGCTCTCTCGTTTCCTGTATCAACAATGAGACGGTAGCCACTGCATGGCGACCCTGCGCTGGTGCATAGTTCAGATGTAGGCTTGTATACCTGATCACTGAATGAGTCATACTATTAAAAATTCTGCTCAAAATCAAACAAGAAGAATAAAATGTAAGGTAAGACAAGGAATCCAAAGAAGACATTTAGTTTTCGACGAACAGCGGAACAAGAAAAGCATATTTTGCAAAAGAATAATAGCAAAAAATACACTGAGGCCCGAACAAGTTTTATGTACATGTGGCTTCATTGACTATAAGAAGGCTTTACGGCTACTAGAAAAAAAGAATTGAATGCCACAAAGACATAGGTATTGATGGAAAAGAGACTACTCAGTAACCTTTAATAGGAAAAGTACTGATTCAGTAAATCTGAATGAATTACTCACCACATATAGACATATAAGAGGTTGGGAGACGATTTTGTACTTCCTCTGCCTATTTAATCTATACAACAGAAAGTATTTTCCAACATATACGGGAAATGGCCAGAACTGAAAACGGTGGAGGTCAATAAACAAAGGGCCCCCCCCCTTTTATAGAGGATGATACCGTTTTGTTAGCTGAAATTGAACATGATTTACAAGAACTAGTGAAGAAGTTAACAACTAAGTCCAATGACTATGTTTGACATTGCACTGGTTAAGATAAACACTTTAAGAGATAACAATAAATGAAATCCTGTAACAAGTCAAGACGTTTCTCTATATCTTGGTCATATAATAACAGAAGATGGCACATGTTGAAACAGAAATCAAGAAAAGAAATAGAGAATGGCCAAAGTGACATCAACAATCTGAGACAAATACTGACATCTAAACAACATAAAGGCAAGACTGAACAGTATGGGAGGATTTTGAAGGACAGAAAGGCATAAAGACAGCCAGACAGCGAGATAGACGACAGCATCAACCAGATATGAAAACTACAAACCCCTGAAATCACGATTACGCAGCCTCATATGAAAGAATGGTTTGACTTAAAATAAGCTGGAGAGTCCAAATTTAATCAGTAGAAACATGCATTTGACAAATACAATACAACAGTCCATAACAATTACATAATCAATGAACCGTGTCAAATTGTTCTGTGTCCCACCATACTCCAAGCAAGCTTTATTTGGGGGGGGGGGGGGGGGGTGGGACTCCTATAATCTCTAAATATAAATTATAATGTTCACTGTTCATCTCGTATATAGTGTGTTCATTTATATGGTATGCACATAGAAGACAAGACTGAAACTAAGCAAATTGTCGAATCACCAAACCACAGATGAGAGCAGTTTTCCATGAATGCCAATAATAACTATTAAACCCTCTTACTGCACACAAGCTTCCAGTTTGGAAACAACATTGTTCCCTGAATGATAGAAAACATTCCTGGAATTGAAAGAAAAAAGAGCAGACTGCATCAGAGGGAAAATCATTGCGACACAATACATAAGAAATAAAATTACCATGCTACATCTGGACCCATGCTATGACAGATGGATCAAGCAACAAATGCAAGCAGAAAATGGGGTGGAGGTGTCTTTCGGATCTTAAGCACAGTGCAAATAAAAAAGGAAAAGCTTCAGTGCAACAGGACAATTCTCAAGTAACTTCGGAGCAGACGGCAGAGGCCTTGAAAACTGCAGCAGAGGTGTAAATGGCAGAGAAAGCACAGAGAGAGCAAGTCGCTTTCTTACCGAAGCAAAGTGAGTAATTGCAACGTGAAATGCCAAAATAATACCGACCTGGATGGACCTCCGAATAAGTGCTCCCACAAACTAGGTCAACGATTCAAAAGTGTTGTGGTCCAATGGATCGCATCTCACTGTAACATCACCACACTGAAAAGCTGACAGATTGCAAAGGAAGGTGGAAGCTTACCACACTGGTGCAAGCATAAGTTTCAAGGAGGCAAAACGTTTTACAGAGTCAGATACACAAACAGATGGGATATAGAGCATTCAGGACGCAATAAAAATGATGCATACTACCACCACCAACAGAACAAACAAGTGGGAAATCTTCGTACTCCACACAGGACCACAACAGATTGAGATACCAATCTATTCAGACAAGCTAAAGAAAGGAACACCGATTAGTGTAACTGTGGCACTGATAAAATGACTGGCGGAACAGCGGCTTCAGAGTTGCTCAAAATAAGGCGGTTCTAGAAGGCGCATATGGCCGATGTGGTGAACTTCTAATACAATATCTAAATTAGATTATTACATTGTTGCATTAAAGTCAAAGATAAGAAAGTACTAAAAATTTTCGCGAGAACCGTAAGTTGTCACCTACGCCTTCAGCTTAATTATTTGCTAACGCATAAGCCGAACAAAAACGGTACCCAACCTTTTCAAATTCGTCCTTGACTAATAAACGAACCACTTTTTCCTAGTTCTAAGAAATATTTGGCCTAACTGCATTTTGGGAAAGGAAGGTCAAGGCTAGAAAACACGCAAATCACGGTCTCAAACTTGGTTCTAACACTACACGACTTGCACGCTTTGCCCTAGCGGTTCCCCCCCAATACGATGAAAAAGTTAGAAATGAGGACCACTACGCCATGAAACACATTTAGCTTCTTATGCGAATGTCATTAGCTCTAGTTAGGTATGTTTTAAAAATAATCAACTACCATAGAAAAAAAAGATAGAATTTTGAACCAGCCTTTGAGCCCCATAAAATCGTATATTCGTGGTACCTGAAGACTTGCTTGACCAAGACTATTTTGTTAGTCTAACTAAATATTCCATTAAATAACAAGATATTGATAAAAACAATACATACAGATCAGAGATACCGTCAGGACAAGTCATATATGCTTAGATAGGATCGCATATTTTTTGGGGAACAATTAAGGTGAAAGCTAGGCAAAGATGGTACATGCAGGGGATTGGGTGGAATTTGGAAGTGAGACGAAATAATATTGGCCGACCTCGTACTAAACATATATCACCCTAGTGAACGTATTAGAAAATTGAAA
>JAMPIV010005693.1:0-109793 GCA_024509875.1 Oreohelix idahoensis | reverse complement strand
TGTGTTATTGTATATCCTGTTAACAAATGTCTATGGAATCCCTTCTTCTTGTTCCTGCATATTTGGCTGTATATCTTACCATTTTAGTGGCATTAGTCGCTTGCATTTAGAGCCTTAATTGCCAGAAAAAACACAGCAGCGATAATTAAACACATTTAAGGTAGGAGGTTGACACAAGTAACATTTATACTTGTGTTTTTTTTTTTCTCGTAGCGAGTTTGAGTTTTTTCCCAATTTTGTTCTTTCTTGATTTTCTCTAATAGAAGTAGCATCCAGTTCTTTAATTCATGTCTGAGGTAGGATCAGATGAAGATCCATCCTATACGCTGGAGGCGAAAGACTCAGGTTTAGAAGGAGAAGCCCGCTAACTTTTTGTCAACCAGGAACTGTGAAAAATTATGACGCGGAAAGACAAGGAAGCACAGAGGAGAGCAGAGAGGAAGATGCTCAAGATAGAGAAGGAAAAGAGAAAGAAGCGGAGGTGCGTTTATTGGAGAGAAGAAAAAATTGAGGCAGTAATGGAAGCCCTAGCACGAGAGAGAGGAAAAGGGCGGGAAGGACACATGAACTGGCGGGCGCTTAAGGCTTTAGAGGTGTCGGGGCGCATTCTTACTTCGAATA
Source organism: Oreohelix idahoensis (assembly GCA_024509875.1). Lineage (NCBI taxonomy): Eukaryota > Metazoa > Mollusca > Gastropoda > Stylommatophora > Oreohelicidae > Oreohelix > Oreohelix idahoensis. The sequence continues at coordinate 109,172 of JAMPIV010005693.1, read as the reverse complement.
ACGGAGAGCCGTTTCGCCTCCTGTCCCAGTCTATGGATCCTCTCCAGCACTAGTCTGCCCAATTAACGGCGATGTCTTTGCTTAGAATCTTTCTAGCCCCAATGAATAAAAAAATTGTCAGCTACCTTAGAAAAATCTCGAAAGGCTCGCCAAATCTGTATGGGTTAGAGTGAGTTCCCGCTGAGGCACTTAAAGGCACTTAGCTCTCAACAGTCACTTAAAAGCTAATGCTTATGACGTATACACAAAGCTGGGACCGAACCAACACCGCCCGAAAAATTTCTGCAAAATGTTTCAGAAATACAGCCGGAAAGAGAGCACGGAAACTTTCCCGCCTGTTCTCTTCACGTCTCAAGGGGCTATTTGACAAAGTGCATTGAATAATCTGGACCTACCTATTACATATAGGGACTACTTGGACTTGTTTCTGTTGGTGGAACAGATAAAGTACAAACTTTGTCAAACAAACCCGTGGATTTTGGTCTGAACAGCGTCGCAGGTATGGCTCTTGGAGGACCGGATACTTTTTCAAATAAGGTAGAACGCTCACAACTATTCCAATGCATAATGCCGAAACGAAACCACGACCGGAAAACTTCCAGCACTAAACGTAAACCCTACAGATGAGCCATCTCGTAAACAAAATTCTACACAGCAGTCATCCTATTCCTCTAATTCCTCTCAGAACTATAACCAACGAGAGAGAAAATAATACCCAGAATACACAGACCTCCCCAGGAAAAAAATCGAAATTCTACAAAAACCCGAAATTACCCCCCCCCCCCCCCACAACAATTCTGATCAACCCACCAAGCCTACGTGGCAGCGCGGCCACCAAGGTCAAGGAAAAGGGAAGACCCCTACACCAGGAACGTCTAAACAGGGCAAACAAACCGGTTCAAACCGCGTCGGATGTTTGCATACAGCCTCGAAAGGTAGAGTCAATGTCAGTGATTCTAAACCTGAGGGGGACCGACCCTCAACTCGAGGAACTGTAATTTTGAATGGTACCTCACCTACTTGTCTCTTTGACACTGGACTAAGCTTTAGTTGTATTGTCGCCAGACACCTAGTCAAACCATGTCAGGAGACAGAGGAAACCGTCAAACTTAGTGGAGTTTTCAGGAGTGATGCACCCAGGACGCTTCCTATCGCACTGGTAGAAATACACTCTGACTTTGTCAGAGGAGTTTTTAAAGCGGCCATTATGGATGATCCTATCTACCCAGTTATCCTGGGATGTAGATATGTGTTTATTGGGAGACTAAAGGAGCCGATTGTGGCAGCGGTAACCACAAGAGGGCAAGCCAAGAAGGAGAGGGAGCCTGCGCCAAATTTGTTGCCAAACGAACTGAAGGAGGCGCAACAAAAGGACCCTACTCTGGAGCCCTGCTTTAGAAAACTCCCCATGGCTAAGGACCCCAGACACAACGGAGACATCTTTTCTAAGGACGGCGTATTGTATCGTAGAACGGGCAACCCGGACACGGGGAATAACCAGCTCCTAGTACCGACGCAGTACAGAAGTCAGATCTTAGAAATGGGGCACTCTCTTCCCTTTAGCGGACATATGGGACAAAACGCCACTATTCAGCGAATAAAAAACCACTATTGGTGGCCAGGAATGAACTCTGACATTATCAGGTACGTGAAATCCTGCGCCCAGTGCCAACGGGTAGCACCCAAGCACTTGACACCCCCAGTACCTATGGAGCAAATGCCAATAGTGGGTACTCCATTTGAACGGGTTGCTGTCGACATCATTGGACCCCTGGAAAGGACCAAAAGAAAGCACAGGTTCATCCTGACTTTAGTCGACACTTGCACAATGTGGGCCGAAGCTATACCGCTAACATGCACAGATTCCAAGCATGTCGCAGAAGCCCTCGTGCAAATTTTTACACGGTTGGGATTCCCTCAACAAGTTTTGACGGACAATGGATCCCAATTCTGTAGCCTGTTAATGGAGGAGATCTTTAAGATCTTGAGGGCCAAACATATCCACACAAGTCCCTACCATCCGGCCGGAAATGGGCTCGTGGAACGTTTTAATGGCACCCTCATCACCATGTTACGTAAGCTGGGTCAGGAGAAACCGGAAGACTGGGACATATATATATCGGCTGCCTTATTCGCCTACCGAGAGGTACCCCAAGCGTCTACGGGATTCGCGCCAGCTACACTTTTATTTGGCAGACCTATAAAGGGGCCACTAGAAGCCTTACTTCGGTCCCTGACAGACCAAAAGGCTGACGAGACAGTCGTCTCTGCAAGCAAATATGTATCTGAGCTCAAGGAAAGGCTAAAGCTAGGATGGGATCTAGCTACTACCAACCTTACGAAAGCCCGCGCTAAACATGCTAAAAGATACAATAAAGCTGCAAAAGAGAGAGAACTACAACCAGGGGAGAAAGTTTTGTTGCTACTTCCAACCGGAAGCAATAAACTTCGCATCGGATGGCAAGGGCCGTTTACCGTCCTTAAAAAGATCTCACGTACCAATTACAAGATCTCCATCAAAGGAAAGGAGAAGGTCTTCCACATAAATCTGCTAAAGAAATATTTGGAAAGACCGGTGCCATCCTCCGAGCATCTCCTGGCTGTCGCCATAGCAACGGAAGACGAGGAAGATGATGATGGTTGCATGGAGTATCCACTGCAACCCACAGAATCCTTTAAAGATGTCAAGTTCGGCGACAATCTCTCACCAGAACAACAAACAGAAACCAGGGCGCTACTAAAACAGTACAGTGCAGTCTTAACGGATGTACCTGGTCGAACAAATCTCATCGAAATATGAAACTAACAAATGAGACCCCTGTTCGAACCAGAGTTTACCCCATCCCGTACGCTAAAGCTGATGCACTTCGTGGAGAAATAGACAAGCTGCGTCAGGCAGGAATTATCAGTGAGTCTACATCTCCTTACAGTTCTAGTGTAGTGCTATTGCAGAAGCCCAATAAGGAAGTTCGGCTGTGTATAGATTACCGGCTGCTAAACGCTGTTACGGAATTCCAGCCCGAACCTCTCCAAACTGTTTCTGAGTTGTTCACCAAGCTCAGCAAAGCAAAGATCTTCTCCAAGATTGACCTCAGCAAAGGTTATTATCAAATACAGTCAAGGAGGAAATTAAACCTTTGCTAGCTTTCAGCACTAGTGAAGGACATTACACATTTAATGTGATGCCGTTCGGATTGCATAACGCACCAGGAGTGTTCACCAGAATGATGAGGAAGCTGTTAGAACCTTTGCAAAGTCCCCACATCCATAATTTCATGGATGACATATTAATTGCATCGGAAACCTACGACGAACATATTGCTACGGTTGCTATGCTCCTCAGGAGACTACAGGAAACTGGTCTCACAGCCAGACCTAGCAAATGTCTCATCGGGTTCGAAAAGCTAGACTTCTTGGGGCATACTATTTCCCACGGTTTAGTTGGCCTGTTCAGAAGAACGTGGAGAAAATAGCTGCAGCCAAAAGGCCCAGAACGAAGAAAGACGTGCGTTCCTTCCTATCACTATGTGCATATTATCAGAAATACATCGAGAACTTCAACGGACTTACGGCACCTCTGACTGACCTCACCAAGAAAGGTTGTCCTGATAAGGTCATGTGGGGTCAAAAGTGCGAACATGCATACAGCACTTTGAAAGGACAGTAGTCGGCATACCCCATCCTAAGGTTACCTGACCTTAAGAAGCCTTTCGTACTGAGAGTTGACGCGTCAGGTCAGAGCATCGGGTAAACATTGTTGCAAGCCGAGGACAGTGACCCGAATATGCTATTCCCAATAGCTTACGGCAGTCGGAAACTGAACAAGGCTGAACGCAACTACAGTGTCGTTGAAAGAGAATGTCTCGCTCTGATTCATGGCATCAGACGCCATCATGATTTTCTGTATGGTACTTCTTTCACAGTACAAACCGACCACGCTCCATTAGCTTTCATTGGTGCCAATAAGGAAGTCAACGCAAGGATTATGCGCTGGGCATTATTATTGAGCGTCTATTCCTTCAAAGTGGAATATATTCCAGGAAAACAGAATGTCGGGGCTGACTTCTTGAGTAGAAACTGGTCTACAGAGGAAGTAGAGCAAACTGAAGATACCACTCATCCTAAAGTCACCAATCAGGTCACCTCCATTGTCAAGAAGGAAACATGAAAAATGGTTTCATGTCTAAAAGTGGGGACGATTGTGACGTACGTCTAGTTTGTCAAGTGAATTTTCCCTGATTTGATGGATGATTAAAGGGACTTTAGCTTTTCATAACATTAGAATCCCTGAACATCAGTATTGTTGTAACTTTTCATCAATGAAGAGTAGCGGCAAGGATCAAAGCAGTCAAGAAGATCCCCAGAACAGAGAAGCAGAAGTTTAGCATCTCCGTACGAACACAGCGGATACGATCTGAGGAATCAGGAAACTCACCGCGAAAAAGGCTAGTCTCGCCGGAATTTCACATGCTCGTGCGAGCAGCCTGAAACGGACGTAGATCGGAAGCCAGTCGGGCCATCGTGGTTAGCATGGCGGCTAAATAACTTCGACTTCCCCTGGGAACTGAAGAGGCGCGAAATTTTCACATGTACCATTTATCTTGCCTTTCTAATAGATAAATACAGAATCTGAAAAGGGCAACGTATCATTCGTTCTGACACAATTCTAAGATTCACTAGCAAATAGTTAAAAATTCCTGCTAGATTTCATCTAAATTGTTGGCTATTGGAGTGAAATTCTTTCTCTGTGCAGACGGTAATTTATACATTAGCTTCGAGTGATCAGTGGTCTAGTTATTTCATATTTAGTTCACTGGATTGTGGTGTAAATTTAACCTTATTAAATAAGCCCATCTTCAAAGTTCTAGTGCCAACTAAATGTTACATCTATAAGTTTATTTCCTAATACAATAGCCGCTTAAGGAAATTATAACTTTAATACAGTTTAGTTCTGTATAAATAGATGTGCTTTCAACTATTAACCTCACGGGGAGTTTTTTTTTTTTCTCTCTTGCTTTATTAATTAAAGATACGAGTGCAGAAAATAGGTAAACTGTAAATGTATCGCGCATTAGATTTTAATATGTATTTCATGTTTTTCTATTGCATCCAGAATGATCGTTTGAACCTCGCATCCCAGCAATTAAGCAGCAATTAAACATCATTTAAGCAGCAATTAAGCAGCAATGAAACATCATTTAAGCAGCAATTAAGCAGCAATGAAACATCATTTAAGCAGCCATTTCGCAGCAATAATATATATCTAGAGTCTTGCCGACTCAGTTCGATTACTCCAGTGACTTATGAACATATTTGAAATTTAATCTTTGTGGCGATCCTGTTGGGATCCAGCTATCTGAAGTATACAGAAACAAAGCAAACCCAAAGACTATTTTAAAATCCCAATTCATAAAGTCGTTTTTTTTTTTTAGTTATCAAACTGGAAGAAGAACAGTAAACAGTAGCAATATTTTACTCACTGCTCTATTCGTGAAGAAGAACATAGATTTCCCTGACACTGTCTGTCAAGCATAATCATTGGATTTTACCAACTCCCTGAAGAACTTACCTCAGTGTTTTTTGTAGTTTGTGACATTACTGTAAAAGAAAGTTATCTCCACCAGCTGTGCCAATCTTAGACACCACACCATTCCTCACATCTAGCCAAGTGCCTGTGCCATTCTTTAGGAACTTTATCTAATAAACAAACAGTACAGTTAAACTTCAACGTCCAGCGATTTCGGGACACTTTGTTAACTTCAACAACCCGCTAATCTGGGGCTGTACACGGAAGAAAATACTTTTACCTAAGCCAAGGTTTAGTGCTTTTTTTTAAATGTATTTCCTATGAAGTGCCAGAATTCACCATTTGGTAAGTCTGTGTGTGTGTGACTGTGTGCTGGCCAGCCAAGCGTGTTTTTTTTTTTAATGAAAAAGGAGATTTAATCTTTTTACCCTTATAATTAGTCTAACCTAGTATTAAGGTGTACTGTATTAATTGTACGAGATTTCTCCTAGCGTAGGGTTCCCATAATGTTTTGTTCAAAAACCGGGACATTTCAAAATTTTTACCTAAAAAACCCGGGACATTTTGTAAAAAAACGGGACATGTTAAAAATTAAGGTAAAGCACAAATAAATCTATTATATATTATATGTTGCACTTAAAATAAGATACTGGTATAAAAATACACACATTAACTAACACAACTTCCACTTTAAAAAAGAATTCTAAATTACAAACATACTTAATTAGAAAAATCGCACCTTTAAAAAATACACAATAGTCGAGTTTATATATCAGATTCATCAGAATATTTATCATATTTATGGGCCTGTTCAAGAAGTTTTTTTTTCTTCTGATATTTGGACATAGAACTCAGCACAAGAGAAATCCTTAAAATTGGTCTTTATAATGGCAAGCTTTCACTGTCTCAATTTTAAGTCTGTTTTTTTTTTCGTCTGTCCAAAGCGCATTTATTAATGAAAAAATACGTTCAACAGCTGCATTGGATCCTGGCAGTGCCAAACAAAAACTAACTAGGCATTTCAGGTTCTCAGCATTTATATCCTGCTTTGTAAAATTATGAGCGAAAACATCTCACACCATTTTTCACTGACACTTTGATCCTTCAGTTCACTCCACACATCAAATTTGCTTTCACAATATTTTTTCACACATGCAAACTCATCAAATAAGTCCTCTTCATTCACTGTAAAATTTGGTGACACTGTCTTCGTGAATATGTAGCTTTCTTGGATGTTCTTCCAAGTCACAGACTCCTTTGCCTTCAAATTGATCCAATCCATAGACTGAAGAGGCGTAAGAAATGGTGTACACCACTCCTGAATATATTCAATGCAGGTGTCATTGAAATCTACTGCATAGCTTTGAAACTTTTCAACTGTTATGTGTCCTTCTTTTTCTAATTCTTGCAACTGATTTCTCACAGTAGTAGTAAGAAACTTTTCTGCCTTCCTGTAGTTAAATCATTTGGTAGATGCTCACTGAACACTGTTTTGGTCGACTTTCGAATTTTTGGTCGAGATTCAAACCGAGGGTCCACTGTAACCGGAAATTGATAAAGTAACACTACTAAAACACTGAATAAAATCTGTTACCCAAAGATTTTTTTTTAGGAAGGGCCCTTAAAAAGCGGGACATTTGGAATAAATTCGGGACACCGGGACATTTTATAAAAAAACGGGACTGTCCCGGGAAAAACGGGACGAATGGGAACCCTATCCTAGCGGGATTATTTAACTGTGAGCATTCCCCCCTCCCGGGAAAAGTGGTTGATCGAAGGAAAACATTTGATGACCCCTAGCTTTACCTTTACCCCCTATTACTGTAACCCCCTTGACTCAGAGTAATAAATTTACCATTTGGGTTAAATTGCCTATCTCTCATCATCATCACCCCCCCCCTTCTCGTCTTTGGGACCCGGTCTTTTCTGTTAGTAAATACAAGCGGGAAAAGGTGCATTGGATACTTCTCCTCAGAAACCCTCCCCCCTGTTATTTTGTGTTTTGTAACCCATGATTTCTGACTGTACATTGATACTTACTTGTAACTTGATTTTATGATAATAAAAGTATTAAAAACTTTATTAGCATTGGTGTCGGCTGGCCCAAAACCCAAACATTTCCCATATTTTGTTATCGCAGTGTGTATTCATGTACGTTGCGCGTCAGAATCACCAAATCGGTGTGTGCGCATGAGCGACTGGAACTGACAAACAACTGTTTGTTCAGAAGAGTGGTAGGAATAGTTTTTGAGAGACAAATATTGTCGTAATAAGAGACTGTCCTTACTTTTCCCCAGCCCTTGTGAATCTACTACCTCACTTTCCTAAATCCTTATTCTCACAGAGCCATCACTATCATTCTACACTCTAAAGGACCAATATCCATCAGAACTCTCTCAGATAAAAATTACGACAGGCACTCTGGCTACTATGTATCCTTACTAATCTCTGGTTCCATGAGTATAGTGTAACATTTTTCTTCTTTTGTTCTTTTAAGTTCAATGTATCATTTATGGCGTTCCTAAATTCCATGCCATGGGGATCCTGTCTAGTTCTCCTGTTATCCTAGAAATACATCCTTAGTGAACCTTATGGGCTGTATCTGTCAATATTTCTCAACAACACATCATACAATCATATATATAACCATCAACTCGAATGTCTCAATTCTGTAACAGTATACAACAAAAATATTTTTTTATAATATTTTCATTTTCAACACCAGTTCTGCCTTCGCAGGTCGAAGGTTTTTCAGAACTATATGGTGTTTATAACATCTGCTGCTACAGCCAGATGATCAATTTAAATTTCTTAAATTCACAATAATTTAAGTTAATTATTATTATGGGGCATGAGGGTATACGTATTCCTATGTTAATCCATGACGCAGCAATATGTATGTCCCATCTAGGTATTCTTTTATAATTTTATAGCCATCTATTGTATATATATCCATGACACGTCAGTCCGTGGGGTTACATTTTTTATCGTAAGGGGCAATCCAATCTCGGTATTGTCACAATGTGTCAATCATTTTTTTCAATCCTCTGGTTTGTTTTATTATTTAATTTGAATTACCATAACCATTTCAATATAACCATTAGCAAGCAATAGTCATGTGTATTCTATCTTTTATTATAATCAGGTTCACAATATAAGGCAAGTGGCAAAAATATCAAGAATATTTTCTCCCAAAATGTGGAGGTTATTACACAATCTCTTGTCTCTTGTGTAATACAAATATTTAATCAGTTCATTCCATTATTTTATTATTTTGTCCATAACCTCTTGTGGTTCCATGGGATTTTCATACTCCATTTGTATATCCTTTGTCTATGGGTGATCCATATACTTTTATGTGGCAATCCTTTTTCTCTATGACTTGTTATATGTCTGTGGAAATCCGTAAGATTTTCCAATTATTTTGACGTCTTTCTTTCGTATCCACGAAAAGACTATAATATTAGTAACCAACATTTATGTGGGGCATTCATGCATAAACCTCATATCAACAACATCCTTTGTATTATCTTAAAGTTTCATTATAACACTGTAGAACCTATATAATGTCACAGGCAACCTTCATAAAGAGGTGCTTCTTTTTTCTCATGTGTGTCACCAGGCAGTATCAGGGAAAAGTGGCAATGTATTATCTCTGGGGTTAGCATACACAGATGCTGTCAAGGGGTATTCTAATCTGCAGAATCAGCATGCGCAGATGTCATTGGGGTATTGGGTAAAGGGCAATGTCTTGAAATAGGGGCAGTGTATTATACATCAGCTTGTCATATAGGTGGGTACTTTTCATCAGTCATTCGTTTACATCAACTACTTGTGGGGGTGGTACTATGGTATGCATCAGCATTGATGTATGTCAATCTAACAACCATCTTGTAAATTATGCTATTCTGTTGTGTTATATTAGTGTCATTCTTCTTCATTGACACTTTATGACTCTATTTCAGGGTTATCTTAGTCATAATTATGTAACCTCAGTATTATCTAAATCTTCCTATATAATTGTTCCTAATAGCGGGACTGGGAAGGAAATGAAATTGAAAATGAGTAAGAACGTTAGGAACACTGTTCAGAACAAGTAAAAGGACAGTATACTGTGGAGTCGTCATGGATAGAGGAAAAATAGACTATCTGTGGATTACAAGAGTATTGTAATGCAAAAGGATGAAGAAATTATTTGGCGAACGAATTTATAAGTTCCGAATGTCATCTCGGAATGGTAGAAAGAAAAGGTGTGAGAAGTGAAGTGGGGAAATCTTATAATGGTTGGTAAAGATACAATCTATTTTGCTACATGCAATATTGTTAAACAATTTGTCATGGACATTACTCAAAATAAATACACCTGTAGGAAGAAAAGTATAGCATGACAGATAATGTGTATAAATTTTGATGGTGTGAATTATTTATATTTCGTTACAAGATGTAATATTGGGATCAATAGAACATTATAGAAATAGACAAGTCTAGTGGTATTGTTATAGGTAAAAATGATTAGGAAAAGGTAAGAACAGGACTACTAGTGTAAAGTGTTTGCGAAAAGATGCACTAAGATGCATGAAAAGGAAAATCACTGGACTCTGGAATTTGTAAGGATAAGAATCGAGCTCAGGAAATGTGGAAAGTGATCATAGATTCAATGTCATAGCAAAATCAGCGTGACACATGTGTTATAAATGGGATGGTGTAAGTTAACATTAGAACTGTCTAACTAATTTAACGTGTCATGTGTGTGATTGCAAATAACAAGGCTGTGATTTTGTTTTAACTTTATTTCACAATCAAAAAAACTTGTAATTAAGATCAATCATGGGCTGGTCTTGGAGTATTCTGGTTATCAATGATGTCGTCTGGGGAAACAGTTTCTTGGTTAAGCTTTTACATCTCGCATTGGAACAGGGCATCTGGAACTGTCAAACATAGTCTGAAAATAGAGTACATGATATAGTTAAAACATGTTTCACTTTTGCGTAGACCGTGCATGGATGGGCATGCACATGAAGATACGAGGGACGTGTTTCAGAACAGCTTCGTGAATTCTTTCGCGAGGTCTTTCATTTTTTCTGTCATCCTTTCTGCCATCTCCAACATTGCAATGTCCCGACTGGTTAGGCGAGCATCGTATTGAGTAACTGTGAGTGCAGCATGTGATACGATATTGGCTCAGTGTTGGGGCGCTGGGGACATCGATGAAGGCGGTGATAATTTTACTGTAGATTGGGGACGTGCGGTGGTTACATCTTTTTGTTTGGAAGTAGGTGTATGTTTCGCCTTGATTTTTCGTCTGACCTGGTTCTGCGGTACGTTGACACTGTTTACAGTGGGTACAGTAATTGGTACACTGTTGATGTTGACAGGGTGGTGGTAAGCTGACGAAACTGGTACCGACTGTGATGTGGCCTGGGGGTGTGTGGCTAGTACCTTTTGGCTTGATTTCGAAACATGCTTACGTTTCTTCAAAATTTTTCGTCTGATATGGTTCTGCGGCATGCAAGGAATCTTGGTGACAGGAGGTAAGTCATCAGATTCTGTTATATAGGCGCGTTTGACACTAGAGTTGACTGGTACAAATAAGGTGCTATCTGTATCACTGGTTTCAATAGTACTGGCTGGGTCTGGTGAATCGATGTCTGTTTCTCGTTCATATACCTCCACCATTTCTCTGTCATTTAGTTCGTTGGGGTCTGACAAAACTGTACTGGGGTTGACACTGTTTTCTCTCATTTCTTGTTCCGTTTCGTCTCCATAAAGTTTGCTGGTATATGGTTCAACAAACTGCTTGGGGATAGTTTCTTCAGGATCTGATTGTTCGGGACGACTAACCTTGTTCTTTTGGTATAGCAGTGTTTGGTTGTCAGTAGTATTCCAACTGGAGCTGCCTGAACTGGGAGTGTGGTACGTATCGACTGACGAATGGTCACTGCGGGAGTAAGTTTGAGTATGGATCAACGTTGACTTGGTATTGTCATCTCTTGATGTTTGAGGCATGATTTCTTCATTTCTAATACGCAGGTCTCTGTCTTGGAGCCGATTTCGCACTTCTGGCAGTGGGATGCCTTCCTCGCTTTCGGATGAGTCTCGTTGCTGTCTTGCTCGATGTATTGCATCAGTGGGTGGTCTGGGTACGTGGTCGTACTGGTAGAATTCAGAGTCTGTTGTTTCTGATTCTGATAAGTCAGACGACTCTGTACTGGATGGATTATAATGTAGGGTGGCTTTTCTGACTGGTCTGGTAGTTGTAGTCAGAGGTATAATGGATCTGTGATTATCGATCATGAGTTGTTTTGCATAAGCTTTTGTTCTGTGGTTTTTCTCTTCATTCCAGATAGTGAAGTTTACAGGCGTCGTTTGTTCTGTAATTTTGTATCCATCTAACCATCGGTCGTCGAATTTTGAGCTGCGGACATGTTTCTTGTAGTATACTCTGTCTCCTATTTTGAACGTTGGTAGCTTGGCTGATTTGTCATGTTGTTTCTGCTTTTTGTAAAATGCCTTCTGCGTATTATGGTGTGCAATCTGGTGAGCTTTTTGCTTTTCCTTAAGAATTATTTCTATGGGGTCTTTTCCCATGTATTTTCGCTGCGGACGAAGGAGGTTGTCTAAAGGAAAGTTTGGCCCCCTTCCGTACAGCATGTAAAATGGTGACATCCCTGTGGTATCGTTCACATTTACTCGGATGGCTTCAAGGGCTTGGTTAATGTACAGATCCCAGTATTGGTGGTTGCCTTTGATATATTTACTAATAATATCATGCAGGGTGGCATGCATGCGTTCATTTCTATCGTTTGCATTTGGGTTGTAGTAACAAGTTGTAGTATGTTCAATATTCAGCTGGTGTAAGGTGGCTTTAAATGGGTTACCGATAAACTGTTTACCATTGTCCGAAATGATTCGTTTTGGACAGCCATGCCTGGGAATTAATTCTTGTAGCAAAATTTGTGTGATAGACTGTGACGTGGCATCGCTTAGTGGGTAGCTTTCTGGCCAAACAGAGTATTGGTCAACTATGTGCAGGAGGTATTTGTTGCCTGATTGGGTGAGTGGGTAGGGACCGATATGTCGATGCTCACTGTTTGCATGGGATAATGGGAAGGTTGCATTTCTTGAAGGGGAATTGAATGTGGCTTCATGTTTCGCAGTTTACATGTTCTACAAATGGCTACGTACTGTATTCTGTAATGTCTTTATACATGGTTTGCCAATAATACCTTCTCTTTATGATATCAATTGTTTTGTCTCTTCCCATGTGACCATTGTTATCGTGGAACTGTGACAATACTTCTGGGATTATATGTGCTGGAATGACCTTTCTTAGCATCCCGTCTTGTTTGTGATCTAGATAATATAAAGCTCCATCCGTTGGGTTTACTGTGAAATCTTTACTTTTTGTTGGGTTTTTCTTTACGTATTTGAGCAACTTGACAATTTCTGCATCTTTTGCTTGTTCTACTCTCATGTCAAACATATCTTGACTTTCTTCTTCTACTTGAGTGGCGGAATCTGAGGTACTTCTTCGACCTGGTGAAGTAATTACATTAATTTCTTTAGCATTATCGTCAATCTCTGAGGATGTGCCATCATTTTTGACTCTATTTGTTTTCACTTCTGTTTCATCATCATATTTAATTCTAGATAGGAGATCTGCGCAGGTGTTTAACGTGCCAGGGATATATTCGATAGTGGTGTCGTAGGACTGCAAATTCATGGACCATGTCTGTAACTTCTTAGGCTGTTCTTGTGTTTTGGTGAGCCAGTTAACTAAAGGCTGATGATCGGTTCGTATAATGAGTTTAGTTCCTCTGACATAAAAGTCCAATTTCTGTACTGCATAGTGAATGGCGTATGCTTCTTTCTCAGTGGTGGTCCACCGTTTCTGTGACTTTGACAATGCGTGGGATAAGAATGCAATGGGTTTCTCATTGGGGATGTTTGGTAGGATGGGTGTTTCATCTTCTAGTACTGGTTGTACCAAACACGCACCGATTGCGTTGTCTGAGGCGTCGGTGTATAGTATCATGGGCTGAGAAATGTCTGGATGTCCAAGAAGCGGGATGGTGGTTAGGGCATTTTTAAGGTATTCAAAAGATTTCTGGCATTCCTCTGTCCACCTGAAACGTGCATACTTGCGGGTAAGGGCTATTAATGGTTCAGCTGCTCTGGAGAAATTTATGATATGGCGCCTATAGTATCCAACTGAACCGATAAAAGAACGTGTTTGTCTGACTGTCTTGGGGCTTGGCATCTCTCTTATGGCCTTAACTTTGTCCTCTTCTGGTCTGATACCATCTCTATTGATGACGAAGCCTAAATATTTAGTTTCTGTCTTAAGAAACTCACACTTCGACAGTTTTAACTTTATTTGGTGGTGTCTGAGTCTATCGAAGACTATTTCTACCTTGCGAAGGTGGTCTTCTATCGTGCCTGCGGTATGTATCAGTATATCGTCTATATATGCTAGGGCGAATGGTTGTATACCCTTTAAAACTTCGTCCATGAGTGACATATATGTTGCTGGCGATCCTTTTAGACCAAATGGCATCACGTTCCATGCGAAACTTCCCACGTGTGAACAGAATGTGGATTTCTGTTTTGCCTCAGGTGTCATGGGGATACACCAAAAGCCTGACCTTGCATCAAGTGTGGTGAAGTAGGTAGACTTTCCCAACGTCGCAAGTAGATCGTCTATTCTGGGCAGGGGGTAGGAAATGACTTTTGTGATTTTGTTCAGGGCACGGTAGTCGCAGCAAAAGCGACTGGAACCATCTTTTTTCGGTACTATCACTATGGGGGAGGACCATTGGGATCTGGATCTTTCGATGATTCCCGCCTGTAGCATTTTATTTATAGACCTTTCCACCAGTTCTCTGTTTTTCAAAGGCGTATGGTAGGGTTTGAGGTGTATTGGTTCCTCTGTTGTTGTTTGTATGTCCATTGTGACAGTGTTTGTTCTGCCTAATTCCATGTCGTTGAGTGAGAATATCCTGGTGTTTTTCCACAAACTTTTTAATCGTGGCCTATTTTCTTCTGTGGTGTTCAGAGTTGCTAGTAACTCGGATACTCTCTCTCTGTATTTATGGTCTGCTATGATATCTCTGGTTTGTCTTGATGCCTCTGTTTCCTTCCCGTAGTATTCGGGCATTTTTCTTGCATCTTGTGAAAATCTCTGCTCCTGGTATGTGGCCTTCTTTTGAGTATTTCTTTGCCGTTCGTTGGGCTGTGCTTGGTATTGTCTCTTCTGCCATCTGCTGTGTGTATTTTCATTTGTCACGGCATTTACTGTATATACGTTTCTTGTTTTATTTCTGGGGTAGTCGTTATTGTGCCATTGTTTCTGATTATTGCTGCCGTAACTGCGCCCTATGCGCGTGCGTTACTGGACGTCTTTCTCTTGTGCTATAGGGCTGTCTTCTTTCTGTGGGTGCAATTTTATTTTTCTTTCTGTTTTCAACCTTGCTGCTATAATATCCTCCTGTGGTGGAGTTGTATAAGAATTCTTCCTGTTCCTCAGGATATTCACTTGGTTTTGGGACTGCATCATATCCGCCTGTTTCTGCATTATATTGATATTCCATGGGGCATGTATCTCTGTCCTGTCGCTTCGGATATCCTCCTGGCAAGACAATTTCTGTTTCTCTGTTTCTCTTTGATATACAGCACTTCATCTTTTCTCTTGGTGTGTTGGGGCGCAAAAATGAGTGATTATAGTCATTTTTTACCGTGGCCTTACTCTTTCCTTCCTTCTTATATATGGGCTAGTTCGTTTCTGTCTTCCGGGTAGGGTAGGCTGTGGTGTAAAATAACTGTGGCTGGTATTTCTGTCTTTTTCTGTATAGGACCGATAGCTGTTTACTTTTTATGTGCCTTGGTTATTTGTACTGTGATTTCGTACACTAGGTCTAGTAAGAGCGGTTGAGACAATTTGTGAATGGTCTCTATTGGTTGTAGTTTGTCTTAACGTTGACTTATCCACTTGTGCTATAATGGTGCCTCTATTTATAGTGGCAGTTTTTCCTGACATATTCAATATCATGATGTGGAAATCTCTGGACTTCGAGACTTCAGCGATTCCCTCTGTAATTTGTAACAATGGGTCATCAATAATACTTTCTTCTGCTAGGGGCTGTATTTGGATAGATTGCCCTGGTGTGATATACTCAGAATTTTTTACTCTGCCCTTTGCTATAACTAGGGAGTTTGGGGCTACCGTTATAGGAGCTGTGAGTCTTACCAAGGAAGCGATGTGAATATCGTCCTGGAGATCAATGTAAATATTGTTGACTTTGATTTTCTGGAAGTCATAGTATATTCGAACTTTGTGTTTGTTAAAGAAATCTCTCCCTAAGATAAGGTTCCTAGACATGCCTTTTGTAATAACAAATGGGTGTTCAAAATTTGTTTCACCTAAGGAAAATTTAATCCATGCTGTCCCGCTTGATTTTAGTCTTTGTCCTGTGATTGAAGCTAGGTGTGTTTTAGACGGTTGGAATCGTACCAAATGTTGAATCTTCTTGAACAGCTGGAACCTAATAAGGCTGATAGATGCTCCTGTATCCACCAGTGCTCTATACTGTTGGCTCTGTATTGACATGATGCAGGAACTGGGGTCCGGATATATTTTGGTTCCATCGTTCATCATTTCTTCATAATGTATTATTCTGGATGGGCTCATTTGACGATTTCTGTTCTGTGTTGTTTCTTTTGTTTTGGACCATTTTCTATGGTAGTCATCCTCACTAACGGTCCTGCTTAGTGAGTGGCACGTCCGTTTCCCTGACGCATGAGGGGTTGAGGTGTGCCTCTGGTGTACCGGTGTCTGGTATAATCTCGTCGGGGTGGTGTGGGTTGTTGTTGTTGGTAAGTGTCCTCTCTTCTGGGTGGTGTATTGGCGTATTTCACCGTACAAGACTTATAGCTATGTCCAATTCTCCCACATGTAAAGCATCCCATTGTATTTACATTATGCACATTATTTGGCCTCTGTGCAGGGGGTCTATAGGTACGTGTCCCATCATTTTGGTATCGTGGGTGAGCCCATTGCCTCGTGGCATGGTCAACCTCCATAGGTTCATGTTCAGTATAGTCCCTATGATCCATTCGCGGTTCTCTACTTATTCTTTATTTTATTCCTGTATTGCCGCTTAGATTGTTTCAGCAATTGCTTTCGTGTCTTTTCTAAGGAGATGCATTCTGATATTGTCTGCCCTAAGGCCATCAACGAATATCCCTACCAGCTGTGTATCCACATCAGGTGTGGTAGGTATTTCTCCACAGAACGCCTCTTCTGCCATATTGAAGAATCTATCTCCAGAAAGTTGTACCGATTCATCTCTTTCCTGTTTCATGCTTCTAAGGACTGACCAAGCGTGCATTTTGTCTATGATTTCGCCATACCTCTGGATTAGCTCTTTTCGAAGGGACGCGTAGGTCTCTGTGGGGTACTGCTGGGACCTCCTTCTCAAGAAATCAGTCACTAATGAATCTGAGCTTAACAGAGCGACTTTCTTTTTCTCGTCATCAGTTATTGCCTCTGGTATTGACGCAAACTTTTCCATGTCGGCCAACCATCTTCTGAATCTTTTCTTGTCTCCATCAAACGGTTGGACGATGGATCTGACATGGGTGAATTTTGCGTAGTTGTCAGCCTTCTGTAAGTTTTCAGTAATGCGCTGTAGCGCTATCATTGTGGGTCCTTCCATATTCTGATTGTCTTGGGGCTGTAGTGGTTGTGCATGCGTTTGCTGCTGTTGTTCTACCCCGAGTTGCTGGAAACCTTCCATTAATTGGTCCATCTTTCGTTAATGCTTAGTCTGTTTTTCTGCTCCTTATAGAGGACTGGTCACGGCACCATATAGTGTCTATGTGACAGGGCAGGGTGTTTGGGGGTTTGCTGTTTACGAAGAGTCAAGTTAGTCGACTAGCCTGTATGCTAGAGGTGGAAATTGTTCTTCGACAGACTTAAGGGTGTACCAGGTTCTTGGATGATCCTCTAAGGTGTAATATTTTAGAGCAGTTATGGTTCATATATTATTAATTTTCAACACACATTTTTTCTTTCCTTTTTCTTAGGCAATTCCAAGGCAAGGCAAACTAAGAGATCAACTATCCTTGATCCAAATTTCAAACTTTTTATTTACAGCATTGTTTCATAAGAAAGTGTGAAATATAATATCAAGCATGCTTTGTTTCAATCATTTGTATACATTCTTCTCCATGTTAGAACTGGGCGATAGACTTCGTGTCAATCATCCTGATTCAATCCTTATAAAAATCTTCTCCTTCAATAATTGTATCCCTTCGTAGTAGGCTTATGCAAAGTAGGGAATACCTGCAGTTATCTATGAACAAATCATTTTCTTCATTTTTAACAATCCAGCTTCGATACTAGGGAAACTGTCAGTGCTTCTGCATTAATTTTTCCACACTATGCATTGTTCAAAGGGCAATCGTACAGCCATATCTTTTTCTTCTAGATCTGTACGAGCTAGTCTGACTTGACAATGGCAAAAACGTTATAAGGCATTTGTAGCGAACTACTTACGGTGTCATCCTAAATTGAAATAATGTACCACAATTTAAAACGCTGTGAAGGAGCAATACTTATGTCTTCAACAGATAGAATGAAAATCTCACTTTAATTCATTATGAACAATTCTCAACTACAGCATAAGGCCAGTGCGTCTGGTCACGTCGGCTACTTGTCTGCAACTGCTTTGGCCGGGAAAAGCCCGCTAGGTTTTTTTTTCAGCTCAATCTGAGTCAACGTTGCGTGATCTTATTTCATCTCACGATTGGACAATAAATTTATCTACGCTGTTACTATCAGGCCTCTATCAGAGAACGACATCTCCTTGACATGGATCCGATTAGCCGTTGGATCTGTTGTTGTGGGATGGCTGCCCACTCTTTCCCGCAGTGCAAGAGACAACTGTCGGAGATTGGCTGGAGCCACGTCTCGCTGGCGGAGTCGTCTGTCGAGTTCATCCCATAAGTGTTCTATGGGGTTCATGTCTGATGACATGGCTGGCTACGGAATGGTCTGGACGTTGTTGTCAGCGAGGAACTGGGTGGTGAGTTGTGCCACATGAGGTCGAGCGTTATCCTGCTGAAAAATCGACCCTCGTGCAGCCAGAAGTGGAAGGACGTGAGGACGAAGAATTTCAGCGACGTATCGTTGGGCATTCAGGCGTCCTTCAATTTGCACCAGGTCACTTCTTCCCATAAAGTTGATCGCCCCCCACATCAGTACACCTCCACCACCATGTGGAGGAGCCTCATCAACGCTGTTCTGTGCGTAGCGCTCATGGACTCTGCGGTAAACTCTTCTCCGTCTATCGTGTCGCTGGAGCACACAAAATGATTCATCACTAAACCAAACCCGTCTCCAGTCATTCCCAATTGTCCATTGACGATGTTGGTTCGTCCACTGCAGTCGGTTCTAGCGATGCCGGTCCGTAAGAACAGGACCTCTGTAGGATCTTCAAGCCCAAAGACCAGAAAAAAGAGTCGTGCAGCCGGTTCCTGACCATTTGATCTGAAATTCGACGATCTGCTGACATTGACTGGACTGTGCAGGACGCAGATGCAAGTCGATTCCTGAGGTGACGCAGCCATATGAAGCGGTCTTAGGCAGGAGTTGTGACTCTGGGTCTGCCACTGCGCGGCCGGTCTGCCACTGAGCCAGTTTCTTGAAATCGCCTCCAAAGGCAACTAATGGTGCTTCTAACCACATTAAATTGTCTGGCCACTACACTTTGTGACTGTCCAGTCTGTAAACGTCCAATGATGATGAGTCGTTGTTCTGTAGTGAGATGAGCCATACTTGCGCATTGAATTTTCAACTGAATTTATTCGAAGAGCGTCAATCTTTTATATGCATTCAATAATATGTTCAGAGAGTTTTGTGTTCAGTAAGTTTCACGGCATTCTCATGAACCTGTCACGAGTTATTGTCAAAAATGTTGTTTTGACCTTGACCTCTTTCATGACCTCATGAATCATGAGGTGAGTACAATTCAGATAACCACGAGAAGTTAATGACCACGTCGACACAGTCGATAGGTTGACTGATGTCCAATCAGCCAATATCTTTTATAAAAGTAACACCAAAAAAGTTGCGTTTCTTTTTTTGAACAGTATAATAATTAAAATTTCGTTGAATTAGATCAGCTGGGGGCTTGAACGAGCTAATTATAAGACAATCCTTCACAAAAGTTGACACATTTGCTCTGACTGAGGACACTGGCATCATGTTCACAGAATAAAAAAACGAACTGTCATATGTAACTGTGGCGTACCAAGCGATTGAGTGTATGGGCGATAGTCTACTTTTTCTGTCACCACAGAAACAACCAAAAATCGTTAGGCATATCGACCCGATAAAAACTCTCAATTCACTTGCCACTTCAAAATATTTACTTTACACACTCAAAAGCAAACCTGCTTGCTATGCTATCGCGTCTAGGATCTGACTGATTTTAACTAAACCGTTGATTTACCACAACAACTATTTCCGAACATTCTAGAACAAACTGTCTCACAAACAGATCACCCAAATATAAATTTCCCGTGCACAGTCTCTTCGCTCACATAGCTGAGCTCCCCAAAACAAAACAGAAAAACCTAACATTAGAATTCTCGTCCTAGGTCAGTTAAACTAAACACTGCATTAAAGAGACGTCAACACTACTTTTGACTCCTTCTCGTTCTCGATTATTTCCCTTAGACTGTAAATAAATTCAGTTAATATCTATCATAAAACTTTACTCTCAACAAAATATATTTCTACTTGGATTTTCCTCTTCATCACTGCTGCTGTTACACAATATTAATGAAAATTACAACATTCGTGACTGTTGCGTTCACAATAGTATATTCTTAAAATAGGTCAAGCATGCGTCTAGTAGGTGTAACGCCAATAGTAAAGCATCAAATAAATGCTCCAGTGACAGATACGATACAGACTTTAATGTCGATACATTACTCCGATATAACAAACGTTCATCAATTTAACACTGGAGGAACTTCATGTGACTTTTCCTTCCATGTCAGGAGTGTGACAGACTTCAATACACCAAGATAAGTGGCCAAACGAGGCTACTGTTTACAGTATCCTGATGACACCACTATATTAAAATCAAGATTCTAATGAAGACACATTTTATGATGACGTTTATTGGGCATAGGTATAGTCAGTGATAGCCTAAATCAAATGACAGTGAAATATTCTACAAACAGCTAGTTCAACAAAGAGCGAAGGACTTGCTACAACTTGAGTGACTTGTGCTAATTTGGAACTATTTTCAAATGTTTATTTTATTTAAATGATGTATTTAAAATTTGATTTTCTTGAAGAATTTCCAAACAGAAAAGAGAATCTGTAAAAATAAATTGTAAATATTTACCAGCAGACTTACTTAAATTATTTAAGTTAAGTTACAGTTCTTGTTGGTAGATGGTTAGTTAATACCCCTAGCAGAGCTAATAATAATAATAATATTAACAGAGGAGGATCTGGAGAGGAGAAAGTAGGAACTTAGAGTAATAAACTACTATCTTCTCTAGGAACTTATACAGCTTGATCCTACCTTTGATGTCTATACACCCTTACTCTTTTCAGAGAAGGGGTATTACTTGTAACACCAGTCCCTTATCTGGCACTATCCTGGTATCACCTGATACAACTTTAGGTCCAGGATACTTATTAATTTCAATAACATCTACCCTCTCGTGACACTGGGGTCTCAGTCCTGGGATTTATTTACCACCCTGTGGTCTTTTCTTTGAGACATTCAGGTTTAAAGTATCATTTATTACATCATATGAGTTAGGGGTAGGGAAATATTTTAAATAATAACATTAATTGTAGTGAAACTATAACTAAATAAAGCACTTTGTAGTACCATTGAGTACAAACTAAAATTGTGGTGACTGGATACACTGACAGTAGTCTTTTAATTAATTAGTGTTGTTAAAATTTTAGATTGGTTTATAAAAGGGTGTAAAAGTCTGCAAGATAGCATTGTATGAGTATGGCAGACTTGGCAAAGCTTCGATCTGCTACAGTGCAGTCGGCAAAGGAGTTTGGGTTAAGTGGGGAGGCTCTTATTCAATATGTCACTGCTGAGAGTGACAAGTATATAGAAAGAGAAGATAAGAAGTTGGAAACAGATAGGTAACTTCAAATAGAGGCTGAAGCTAAGAAACTTCAACTAGAAGCTGATAGGGAGGTTAAGGAACTAGAAGCTGATAGACAGGCTGCTGAAAGGGAGGCTGAGAGAGAAGAAAAGAGGTTGCAAAGGGAACATGAATTGAGAATGAAAGAGCTTGAACTTCAAGGAAATGTTACAGGTAATGGAAGTAGTCCAATTACCTCTAACACTAGTGCAAGCCAAGGTGCCTCAAATGGAGCCATGAACTTTCACTTGGATCCATTTGTGGAGAAAGAGGATGAAATTGAGTCTTATCTAAGTAGATATGAGAGGCTAGCCACTAACTATGGCCTAGAGAATGAGAAATGGAGCCTTAAGCTATCACAAGTGCTGAGAGGAGTTTCTTATGAAGTGTATGCAAAACTTGGGAAAGAAGACCAGGAAGATTACGATTCTTGAAGAAGGCATTGCTGGTTCGATATGAAAAGAACTCAGAATTTTATAGGAAGAAATTCCGAACTGCTAAGCTGCTTTCTGGAGAAACCTACCACCAATTCTCTGCCAGATTAGAAACCTACTTGGAGAAGTGGACTACTCTGGGAAAATGTCAAGACCTAAAAGAAATGGTCACGATGGAACAAGTGAGAAAGAGAGAGTATGCCTCCAGACATGAGAAAATTTCTTATGGAACAAGGTGCAGAGAGATTGGGGAGATTTTAACAGTTGCTGAGAGATATCAGACAGCTCAGAAAGAAATAGCAGGAATTAAGAGGAAGCAAGGAGAAAACAGTATGCCACTCCCAAACCAGAATGAGTTTGGCAATAGGGACCAACAACAACAACAACACAAATATAACCAAGGTTATGACAAACCTAAATTTGACCATAGAGACAGGAACCCTCAGGTACAAGATAAGAAACCCTACAGACAGGGTGATAAGTGGTGCAAAATAAACAACCACAATACATTGGACTGTAGAAAGAAAATCCCTCCATATTACGCTGCATGTATGATAACAGGGGACAAGGGAAGGAAGGAACTGACAGCCAGTCAGATAGATCTCCATTATTCCCCCACCTGTGAAGAAGTAACATGTAACGGCACTAAAATATTGTCCCTGTATGCTTCCGGATTGGAATTTGACTCAGTCGTGAGTGCATCCTTAGTGCATCCTGATCAATACACCACAGAAAAAGTGAAGATACAAGGGGCATTAAAAGGAACCGCTACCATGACACTTCCCATAGCAAGGATCAATGTTAGGACTCGCTTCGTGGAAGAAGTGATTAGTGCAGCAGTAAGTGATGATCCTATGTACCCGCTGGTAATAGGAAGTAAATATGTCTTCTTGGGTGAACCAATAAAACCTGTGATCATGGCAACACTCCAGACCAGGTCTAGCCCTAAGAAGGAGGAAGGAAGTCCACAAAACATTCATTCGAAAAAGATGAAAAAGGCTCAAGCTAAAGAAAGCACATTAAAACCTTGCTTTGGCAAATTGCCAAACAGCCATAACCCCCCAAAGAAAGGACAGTTGTATATGAATGATGGATTACTTTACACGAAAGCTGGGACAGGACCCAATGGGCATGAACAGCTAGTACTGCCATCTAGTTACCGGGACAAGGTTATGGAACTAGCACATGTTGTATCAGACGGTGGACATATGAAAATCGGTACCACTTGTCAAAGGACATCAGTGCATCATTATTGGCCAGGAATCGCCGAAGACATAGCTCGGTATGTGACTGCCTGTGCACAGTGTAGCAAGGAACACCCCACACGTTGGGAAAATCAACAGGACCTAGGAAAGCATTGGGGCGGACGTAGGCCTGAAAATAAAAATAAACAGGTAGACATAGTGGATAGGATGGCACCTTCTCACAAAAGGTCTTCCATGAAACCAGTTACCATGGCGACACTCCGTATTGTACAGGGAGGGGAAACAAAACATCCCATTCCGACAAAATTTTGTTCGGAACACTAGGTACTGGATACGAATAGAATTGTGGTTAGTCAGCCACCTTTGATAACGAAACAACGGGGAATCCCCAGGAAAATCGGTAGTGGAAGATTAGGCTATATGAACCAATTGACGGATGCAAAGCCAACTTTAGTATACTGCAATTTGAATTTGCATTAGATAGGGTTCTGGCAACATTGGTAGTTGACCGTCCATGGAAAGTATTTATACGTACATGGACTGAATATATATATATATATATATATATATATATATATATATATATATATATAATATATATATATATATATATATATATATATATATATATATATATATATATATATATATATATATACCTACCTGTCACAAAAAGTAGGGGCCATTGAATCTAGAAGTTATCCAAAGACAATATATTTCAAATTAGTTCATTTATTCCTTCGTACAAGTAAACTTGAGCATCATAACAACACATTTACGGTATAAGAAGTGTTATGGCTTTACTCAAATGATTTTAGTCGCACTGGCAACCAAGGTGGGGTAGGTACTTCATTTTCACAAAAATATTCCAATATGTCTAAAAACGTGTAGGGTCCCCGTTTTCCGCTAAACATGCATTGCAATGATGTAAATTAATATTAGACAAACATAAAGGTATGTTTTCAGGCACTCGTAAGAAATAAAGAAGTAGAACACTTAGACAACAGAAAAACAACAGACGTGAGTGGCTTACCCAGGGTTCGAACCCCGTACATTCCGTACGACAACACCGCCTAGCTATACAAGCGAATCACACTAACCTCACGGCCAGCTAGGCATCCCCAGCTTGCCGTGAGGTTAGTGTGATTCGCTTGTATAGCTAGGCGGTGTTGTCGTACGGAATGTACGGGGTTCGAACCCTGGGTAAGCCACTCACGTCTGTTGTTTTTCTGTTGTCTAAGTGTTCTACTTCTTTATTTCTTACGAGTGCCTGAAAACATACCTTTATGTTTGTCTAATATTAATTTACTGTTTACAGGCCTCGGGTTTCCCTTCCTTATGTGTTATTAATGTTTATTGCAATGACGTCCCATACTGCAAATAAGCCTTCTGATGTTGTCTTGAGGAATTCTCTGCTACTCCTGCTGAATGGCCTGGGCTAACTGCTGAAGAGTCTGTGGAGCGGCTTGACGTTGTTGGACGCGGCTATTCAGGAGATCCCACAAATGCTCAATAGGAGACAGGTCGGGGGACATCGGCGGCCACGGTAACGTTCGGATAAGCTGTATCTGAAGGTGATCTTGGACGACGCGAGCACGGTGAGGACGTGCATTGTCATCCTGGAAGATGAAATCTGGTCCGTGCCGTTGAGCAAATGGCACAACGATAGGCTCGATGATGTTGTCACGGTAGTAGAGCCCTGTGATATTGACCTGGCATATGTGAAGGTCAGTCCTGTCATTCATACAGATGCCTGCCCACACCATTACACTGCCACCTCCATAACGGTTGTGTGCAACAGTTGCAGGAGGCTGGTAACGCTCACCTCGCCGTCGCCAGACACGTATTCGACGATCATGAAAATCCAAAACGAAACGGGACTCATCAGAAAACATCATTGATGCCCACTGTTGATTGGTCCACCGATTAGGACGTTGGCACCAATCCATTCTTGCTCGCCTGTGTTGTGGTCACATGGGCAAAGCTACAAACGGTCTGCGTGAGGCCAGTTGCACTTGGTGCAAACGGTTTCGTACTGTCTGAGTGGAGACCAGGATCCCAGTGGTCTGTTGAAGGTGTTGCTGAAGTTGAGTAGCATTTAGAGTCCGAGTTCTGAGGGCCTGAGTAAGTTTGTATTTAACTGTGACACTGGTTGTATTTAACTGTGACACTGGTTGTATTTAACTGTGACACTGTTTGTATTTAACTGTGACACTGTTTGTATTTAACTGTGACACTGTTTGTATTTAACTGTGACACTGGTTGTATTTAACTGTGACACTGGTTGTATTTAACTGTGACACTGTTTGTATTTAACTGTGACACTGTTTGTATTTAACTGTGACACTGTTTGTATTTAACTGTGACACTGTTTGTATTTAACTGTGACACTGTTTGTATTTAACTGTGACACTGTTTGTATTTAACTGTGACACTGTTTGTATTTAACTGTGACACTGTTTGTATTTAACTGTGACACTGTTTGTATTTAACTGTGACACTGGTTGTATTTAACTGTGACACTGTTTGTATTTAACTGTGACAGTTTGTATTTAACTGTGACACTGTTTGTATTTATCTGTGACACTGTTTGTATTTAACTGTGACACTGTTTGTATTTAACTGTGACACTGTTTGTATTTAACTGTGACACTGTTTGTATTTAACTGTGACACTGGTTGTATTTAACTGTGACACTGTTTGTATTTAACTGTGACACTGGTTGTATTTAACTGTGACACTGGTTGTATTTAACTGTGACACTGGTTGTATTTAACTGTGACACTGTTTGTATTTAACTGTGACACTGTTTGTATTTAACTGTGACACTGTTTGTATTTAACTGTGACACTGGTTGTATTTAACTGTGACACTGTTTGTATTTAACTGTGACACTGTTTGTATTTAACTGTGACACTGGTTGTATTTAACTGTGACACTGGTTGTATTTAACTGTGACACTGTTTGTATTTAACTGTGACACTGGTTGTATTTAACTGTGACACTGGTTGTATTTAACTGTGACAGACTTGTTCTTATTTCATTTGACAAAAACATGTTATATGGAACAGTAACTAGGATGGGGCACTGCCCTGGGCGCCAAATTTGGGGGCGCCATTTTTATGGTTGAAAAATGGAAACATTTCATATCTCATTTTTGAAAATCCCAAAGTATCTCACTTCACGTTTATGTGTAGGTATGTGCAATGGTAGGAAAAGGTCAGTGCACTGCAGACAAGGACAAAAGCACAAGTCGAGAGTTTCTGGAAAGGAGAGCTTGGGGGAAGTGATCAGTTTCAAGTACGTAGGGTTGCATGTGTCAGTAAAACATGAAATAGAAGTATAGTTCAGTACAGAAATGAAAATGTTTTTTCAAAATCAAGAGCTGCTGTTCAGATACTGCTCACTACTGCAATTTCAATTTCCAGCTCTGAACGATTTTTTAGCTAGTTAAAATTGATCTTATTATATTTGAGAGCTTCAAATGGGCTAGAGAGACTTTCTGCTTTAGCCTTGATCAGTACTGAACGTGAGAAAACGGAAATAACCAATTTTGATGATATGGCTGCATCAGCGAAAGTTAGAAAATCTAATTTTATTGTTAAGTTCCAAATCATTTTTAAATATCTAGTTAATTAAACAGTCAATTATGTTTGTTGTCTTTCGAACTGCTTTTCTCAGTACCAGTAAAGAATATTTTTATATACGCACTGGTAGATTTTGCAATTTCTAAAATGAAATATCATTGATAAAGTGAGAAATAAGTACGTGGTTATATTACAAAAATAAATTAGAAACAATATAAGTTTAATTCTCTTACAATAAAATTACATTTTGTTTTTATTATTTTGTAATCGGTTTAATAACTAATAAAAAGTTTGAATACCAATATAAGAATTCATCTAGAATTTTAGAAGAACAGGTTTCAATAGAAACCTTTTTTTTTTTTGGTTGTTGTTTTTTTTTTTTTTGCCCTGGGCGCCATCATTCCTATTTACGCCACTGACATGGAAGCTCTTCATTTTTACAAATTCATGCTTAAAATACATTTATAATAAATTTAAAATACATTTGTGTTATCAAAGATCTCTTAAAGCATCATATATTTTACCATAATGATATCTCATAATGATGTTTCAAGGGCATCGATCCGACTCTCCCATCTTGTTTCACTCAATAGCTTACCAGTTATTCCTAAGTCTGATACATGGCTAGTTAGAAATTGGCAACGCCGAGTCAGTACAGAGAAAAAATTATAGATCTGTTGAACCAATCTGAAGAAATTAGTTGCTTCCAGATAAGACAGCGTCATCGACTACCAAGTTTATAAAATGTGCATTTATGCCAAATTATCGTCTAAATTCTTTCGTCCTCTTTTTTTTCTGTCAGTCCTCTCTTTCTATCCTTATTTATTATCTTTCATCATTCGAAGTTATCGTGTCTTATCTTGTCACCTACACCAGGTTTACCTGATCGTTTGACCTAGTCTTTTGTAGCAACGTCGACGTATTTGTTTGATTAATCGTCAACAATAGATGGATTAAGTGATCGATATCTTCTTCACACCAGATGGCAGCTGGCGTCAGACCCAGGCTTCTGTCGGGGAATGTAGATAACGAATGTGTTATTCGGGGAGATGGCTTGCAGATAATTGCCACAAAACCATGTATCACGGGTTTTCCAACCTGAACAGATGGTATTTTAAGATAGTGTGTTAGTTTTGCAGATATGACAAGTTGGAAAGGAGTGGAATATGAGAAATGATATAACACTTCCGGTAAATGGCCTTCTGCAATAAACAACTATGAGAAAGAAACATCTTGGAAGAGATTACCAGACGTAATAATTAGGATAGATCGGACATGTAGTGAGTTTGGTAAACATGAAAACAAAGGGTTGAACGAGCTTTTTTTCAAGGGGTTGA
Source organism: Oreohelix idahoensis (assembly GCA_024509875.1). Classification (NCBI taxonomy): domain Eukaryota; kingdom Metazoa; phylum Mollusca; class Gastropoda; order Stylommatophora; family Oreohelicidae; genus Oreohelix; species Oreohelix idahoensis. The sequence goes on along the minus strand of JAMPIV010005693.1, from coordinate 80,891 downwards.
GAATTGGACACACAGACCAGTCTGACATTCTGCACTTTCTCTCATCATGCATAATGTATCCTTTCATCCTCGCAATTGCTTTAAGCATTATTAAGGCATGTATCATTATAAAAGTAATATAGCAGTATACATTTGCAATATCCAATAATAATCAAATTTAATTACGTTTCTAAAATAAATTTAATAAGAAAACACAACAACAACCGAAAGTAATGAAAAAAAACTAACTAAAACACAGACAAAATTCAAACCCTTCATACAGTAAATTAGACAATGATTTGAGACATAATTAGATTAGGGCAGCGTGTTATAAGAAATATTCGAAAAGTCTGCCATAGAATGACTAGGGACTCGGCGTGTTTTCAAGTGTATGCAAGAGATTTGACCAGAGGTCAGCGGCTTTGACCAGAGGTCAGCGGCTTTGACCAGAGGTCAGCGGCTTAGACCAGAGGTCAGCGGCTTTGACCAGACGTGAGCAGCTGCTTAGAGTCTCAAAGCAGATACTGCCGTAGGGAGTGAATTGTTAAAGCTTTCGTAATGCTAGGTCCATCATCATCATGTGGTGGGGTAACCAGTTCCCTTCCTCGCTGTCTCTGCCTTCCCTAACTCAAGAGCAGAATTAGACAGACTAAATAGATAGATACATAGACAGACTAAATAGATAGATACATAGACAGACTAAATAGACAGATACATAGACAGACTAAATAGATAGATACATAGACAGACTAAATAGATAGATACATAGACAGACTAAATAAATAGATATACAGACAGACTAAATAGATAGATACATAGACATACTAAATAGATAGACACATAGACAGACTAAATAGATAGATACATAGACAGACTAAATAGATAGATACATAGACAGACTAAATAGATAGATACACAGACAGACTAAATAGATAGATACATAGACAGACTAAATAGATAGATACATCTTCTTCTTCTTCTTCTGTCCTTAGCCACAGACGTCAAAGCAGTCAGTGGCCATTACGCCTAGTGGCGTCTTAGGGCAACAGCAGATAGGTTTTCTTTGCCATTGTTTCCCATCACGCCTAGTGGCGTCTTTAGGGCAACGGCGAATCAATTGCTACATAGATAGTTACATAGACAGACTAAATAGATAGATATACAGACAGACTAAATAGATAGATACATAGACAGACTAAATAGATAGATACACAGACAGACTAAATAGATAGATATACAGACAAAATTGATAGATATACAGACAGACTAAATAGATAGATACATAGACAGACTAAATAGATAGATATACAGACAGACTAAATAGACAGATATACAGACAGACTAAATAGATAGATATACAGACAGATACAAAAGAAATTAATTTTCAAAAGGTTGAGAACCGGGTGCAAAGTCCCTTCTTTCTTTCTGTCCCTCTCGCTTATCGTTTATTACTGTTATTCAGGCATACTCCTGCGTAAAGTATTAATTTAAGGAAAATGAAATATTATTAAGTAGAATACTTTAACATTATCTGATCACAATTAAGAAATAAGTATTTTGTAATGAAAACTAGATCAACCCTCCATTAAGTATATTAGATAATATTTCGAAACATAATCCGTTAGGACGGCATATATTCGGCACTCATATATTATTTGTACAGTCTACGATTATATGAGTATGGACTCTGTGTGTTTTGTCAGGTCGTTGGGAAGATTGTTCCAAATAGGAGCAGCGGAGTAAGCCAAACATTTCTTAAATAGGTCTAGCCTGGGCTTGGGTACAGCGCTGTCTACGTCGTTCACTGTATTTTAAAAGACGGATAAGTAACACGGGAGTGGCAAGACCTTATATGGCAATGGCGTACTGGAGGGTGTGTGAAACCCGCTTTCTGAAGGCTGGTTTGGTATTGGAATGCTGGACTAAACTGCTTCTGACTGGATCTTTCCCCAGCGGAGAAACATGTCCGTGGGAGCGGAGATTTCGCCTAAAACCTAGAACATTTTAAACTTACGCCTTCCCATCTTCATCAAGGGGAAGTCTCAGACAGCCAGGACAACGAATACAGTTAGGATTCCAGTATAAGGCAGGACACAGTACAAGAGTATCTTCATAAATTAGAAAGGATACCTCAACTATAGTACTGGAAGTCACGGGTCCTCGGAGCCTGCCTATATCGTGAATAGTGGGATTATACATAACACAGTAACCCTAACCAACTGAGAGACAGGATCTAAAAATAAGTTGCCCGACAATATTCGGACCTTTCCTGGCATCAAGTGTGTAGTTCACCCGATAATCGGGGTAAGTTATAATATGTACAATTTATCATTTTATATTTTGCATTTGATATCTATATTTTGATTGTGTATATATGGCTGTCTAGTTAGATATAGGGCTTGCAACTTCTTTATGTAAAACGAAAATGTCTCACGAATCATCACTGCAAGAGCTGGTGGCTGCTTCATGTGGGTTTTCTCAAAAGGAACCATCAGCAGAGGTGGCACCAGGTTTCATTAGGAGCAGTGAGTGAATGATGATATCATGGTGTTTATATTTATTATAATAACACTTTAGTTAGGTCTATTTACACATTTATGTATATTTCAGTTGTCGTCTTCCGCTGTCAAAAAGCACTTTTGCCAACTTGCTGGATCCAAAATTAATGTTCTGGGAGAGGAAAAAAAACGAGGAAGATGAAAAGATCGATAGAAGCAAAGGATGCCTGATGTTCATATCAGGAGATCCAATACTTAAAAAGAGGCATTTGTTTCTTCTTAGTTTGTGACATAATTTGCCTGATGTCGATGCTAGACGCCTACATCAGACGCATCTTGAAGACGCTTGCTTTGACTACTTAAGTAGTTACCCTGGACTTGCTGAAAGGGACTGCTGCTGCCACAGTATCTGACTCCTAAAGAGAAGAAACTGTCCAAAACACCTCTAGGAACCAGCAGTGACTGAACCCGAGATCAGCACAAATCATCGTCAACACCTTACCAGATACATCGTAAAGTACCAGTACAGTATACAGACTATGTAAAATACCCACCCAAATCATGCCATGGTGATCAAAACTAATGGATTCTTTTCTCTGTTAAAATAAGTTTATTTATTCTTATCTTGTTAACCAATCCTTGATTATTAAACTTGTTATATGCAAATATAAATCTATTGTTGATTTAATCTTTATTGAGAGAATTTGCACCCATATGACTCGATTTAAAAAAAATAATAACTATTCAGAGCTAGTAAGTTAATATACTGCTGAATCACCTTCAGTTGGGCGCTCAGAAAGTACGAAACAATTAATTTTCTCACAGAAGGGGTGGAGAATAATAAGTTTATAACAGCTTAGATGATTTCAGTTGTTATGCTTACCATTCTGTAAAATTCCTGTGACGCTCTCTTAAATAGAAGCATCATTCTTTTATCGCATCTCTGCCAAGAATAATCTTGATCGAAGGCTGATACATTTTAAACCTTCATCTTTTCACTCAGAGTTTGGCCATTAGTGGACTACAACTGCAGAGCAGGGAAGACAATCCCGCAACAGCATTGCAGGTCACAAAAAAGGCACGGGGTTGTCCGTTGCATTTTTACATGGGTTAAAAAAAACGAATCTCTTTAAAACTGTTCCCCTCAAATTTCAACACTGCACCTCTCAAAGGTCAGTACTGCGCCCCTCTGAGGTCTACGCCCTAGGTGGCTGTCTAGTTGGCCTAATGGTAGCACCGGCCCTGCCTATGGGTTCTTTCTTTCAGCTGTTTTGTACATTCTGATTAAGTTCCATTTAAAATCCAGTAATCTTAAAGGCAATAAATTATTCTTAGCAACGTAATAAAGATGTTCACTTGTTCAGAGAAATCACGTTGTATTTCACGAGACATCGCAACAATTATCGTAACATAAGACAACAATGTACTTTTAAATCTGTGACAACATACACAAATATCTACTGGGTTAACAAAAACACTGTTGTTCACTGTTCTCTAATGTTCTTTATAGTTCAACGTGTCCTCCACGGAGACGCCCTTGACAATAGACTGTCGAATGCTTTTTAATATTATAATCACACAGAGAGTGGCCATCTTGCAGCGTCTTTCCTTCCTGACTAGTCAGTCGTTGTTGCTCTCCAGGCATGCCCAGTTTTTTGCACACCTTTTGCCTGAAAGACGCCACCTGCTCATATTTCTCCACTGCTATAGTATGACTTTTTCCATCTAGATTCTTCACGAAAACTTCGAACCTGTGTGGACAAAAAAAGTTCATTAAGAAAACATAACTCAGTTAATCTCTAACGTACAGTACTTATGTGCCTCCTGTTTGTTGTGCACCTTGTTGTGAGAGTTACGGTTCTTGTCTGTGAAACAATTTTAGAAGAAACCCTAAAGTTACAGAACTGTTGAAAACTTTTGGACCGAGGCTCGTCTGGTGTTGTTAATGGAGCAGAATATACAGGAAAACTGAGAATTATTTGGGTTATGTGGAGAAGATGCACATCGAGTAATCGAGTACTCACACAGACAAGGGGAAAAAAGCAGCGATAAATTCTGTCAGACCAATCAAGAGATGGTCATAGTGGGTTTGTAGAATGTAACTTAAATATTTAAATGTAATAATAAATATTTTTTTAAAAATAGTTTAAACACAGGCTGTTAATGCACTAAAAAGCCACAAATAATTTTTCAGGGAGTTTATAGCTTGCAGTCAAAGAATGTAACATCAAATTGACAAAAAGCCTGGGGCGCTGATTCTACATGAAATTAACTTCTGCTTTATACTTCATTACACACTTATGGATAAAATATATGATAAGCGCCCCACGCTTTTTGTCAATCTGATGTTACATTTTTTGACTGCAAGCTATAAACTCCTTGAAAAATTATTTGTGGCTTTTTAGTGCATTAAAAGCCTGTGTTTAAAATATTTTTCCCCTTCTTTTTAGTGTTTTTTTTTTTTAAATTTAAGTCAAATGAAATCGATCCGCTAATGACATTATCAGTTTGCGATAAACGAGTCCAGAGCATGGGGGGCGGATTTCATTATTTAGTATATTACACGGAAAGTTTATTTATTTATTTTTAAAAAATTTTGATAAGAGTTGTAAATTACTTTTTAAATGTAGTTGTCAGTTGTGTGTATGTCTGTGCACGGGCGTGCGATAGTGTGTCGGTGGAAATGGAGGGGGGGGGAAAGGAGTTTCAATATTTCACTCGAGAGACAATATTGTTGGAAAGAATACACCTCGATTATTTGCAGTTATCGTCCATTTCTGCGATGATACAATACAAACAAACAAAATTAATATTAATTTTATTATTTTTTACGACTGATTATTGTATTGCCATGGAGAATACACAACAATGCCAAGTTTCAGAGCTATTGCTCATCTGGAAGTGATTGAAAAAATGATTGCAAGATTTGAAGGTAACAAGACAAAGACAAGAGAGTGACATACGTTGCAAGCTAAAGAAAAGCCTGTAAAAAGTAGAATAATGGGACTAAAAGAAAAGATAAAGAGAAGAAGGGAAAGAGGAAAGAGAAGAAACACAAGCATGTAAGTGCTTGTTTGTTTGTTTGAAGTTTTCTTTTCTTTTTGACAATTCTGCTGAGTTACAAACATTTCAGGCAAAATTGTGTAAAATGAGACGTAGACGGCGCATTAGAAACAGAATGAAGATGAAGATCACATCGAAGAAGAAAAAAGATGAGGAAAAGAATAAAAGAAGACCAAGAGAAGGACGAAGTAGCGGGATAAGGGGGAGCTAACTACACTCACGTGTCTTCTACCCATTGTTCTGTTCGTACTGTTGGGTCTGCTGTTTCTTTAGGCAGGTAATTCTGGTGATGTTGATGATCTGGGGTTGCTGCCTGGAAATGGATGGGTATGTTTGGTGTCTGCTCATCAAGTCCCACCACTGAAACAGGCCAACAATTAACAACGAATGTCATAGAGAATATGATGTTAGAACAAGTTGATACATCAGAGTCAATATATCATCTAGCGGGACTATGTATTGAGTTTACCTTTTTATGTGAATAACTTAGTTTGTGATCAGATCAAATCACATGTCCCATCTCCCCATCGAAGATTGGCTGCAGTCAGTCTTGAAGGAGAAATGTGTTTGTTGCCTTTACGCACAACTTAGGTAAGCTACTTTTCTGTCTATCTCTGGATGTTATCTTCCCACTGATAACTCTGTCATCCTCTTGTTCGTCCCGTCAACTTTTTGTTAATGTTATGATTGTCATCAATGTGGTAAACATCATAGATTATAAGTTAAACTTCGATCGTTACATTTTCATGTGCCCTTCCTTTTCTATTTTTTTAATCAACCACTCATCGCATTTTTTTCGCTCTCTTCGACCAAGGTTTTTGTCGCGAGAGGTTCAGATGTTATTACATGAAAGATATCCTGGACAACAAGATGTATCAGATGATACCAGGATAGTGCCAGATAAGAGACTGGTCTTATAAGTAATACCCCCTTCTCTGAAAAGAGCAAAGGGTGTATCGACAATCAAAGGTAGGGTTAAGCTGTATAAACCTTCAAGTATGATGATAGGGTTTGTTCCTGAAGGTCTAAATGCTACCTCTCCAGATCCTACTTTGAATAATGGTTATTATTTTTGTATTGACTCTGCTAGGGGATTAATTAGTTAATTAAATATGTAATAGATATATAACCCACAGAACCTTAACTCAATTTAAATAATTAAGTAAGACTGACTATATATCTATTTACAATTTATTGATCCTATACCGTTTATCTTTTCGGTTAGGAAAATGATAAAGAATTCAAATGTTTTTACAAGATAAAATAAATAAACATGGAATGTCCATTTCCACAATAGTTAAATATGATAAAATTATATTTCAAATATTAATTATTTATTTCACATATATATATTTATCACTTTCGCTGGACTGTGAAATTAATACTAAGTTTATTAAAGTCCTTCATGAGTCATCACTCAAACTGTTTTGTTGTTATTGATAATTATTTCTTATTACTACGTTGCTGCATAGGCTGATCAGTGGAATTGTGTTTCCACTTATCTCCAAAAGTGCGAAGAATCAAACTATAGCCAGGATCACACAAGGTCTGGATCTCCAGGCTGGGAAACATAGGTTGTCTAGTTCTAGATATATTGAGAACGTTTGCAACACAGAGTCCCTCAGAAGTGAATGTCGCGTACAATCTTAGTAGTTGCAGGATAAAACCCTCAGGCAATACACATAAGCTGTAACAGCCTGTCAACAGGTATTTAGGGCCGCTATGCAGATGCAATGGCAAAGTATTGGACAGCACACTTTTTGCCGCTCTCTTCTGTACCGCTTAGTGTTTTTAAAAGTTGTGGCTCCAAATCAACCAAGTTCAAGGACTTTTATACCGTCGCTCCCCCCGTATCGGAGAACACGGCCAAGAACCGGTGTTAGGAATCTAAAAACGAGGCATCTTTTGTCTACTTGTTCAATGTGCAAAATTTTTAATATTTATTATCTCTCTTAATTCTGAACCGATTTTGATCATTTAAAGTTAGAATTATACTGTGAGTTTATATCTACCGTTCTTTGTAATAATTGTTTAGTTAGCAAAATACATTTAAATCTAGGCAGACTTTAACTAACTAAATTGGGGACTACCCTGAAGTATAGATGTCAATTTAAACGATTTTTCTCTTTAAATGAACTACTATTCGAGGAAGTCTTTGCACCTACCTCTTAAGTAACATCCCCGTTGTTGAACTATCTATACCTTTCCTTTTAAACATCTTTAATCTTTAAGAAATTAAATAACTTCGTACTATCATTTACACAAAATGGGCCTCTATGTTACGCCTAAAAAGGTTTCCTTATACACACCAGAAAAAGGAGCGTTTTCATTGGTTGTTTGTATCGGTCCGTTTTACCCTATTATTGCGAGCGGCAAATATGACCGTGGTGTAAGACAGGCCAAAACACGACATAGCTCCCCCATTTAAAAGCGCGAACAATTCTGGTGGAGCTTTCCTGTCTGTATTTACAATCACGGAATAACACCACAATAAGGTTCACTCTGCCTTACTGGTATCCTGGTTTCCTGCACGTGGGTCAGTTCAAGTAGGCACTACTCAAGAAATTTGCCTCAACCCTCTGCGATATAAGGATAACATCCTGATGTGTTAATAAACAGCACAGGTGCTGCTGCCTGTCAGGTTGCTGATTATCAATCAATATTCGCCATTACTCTTCTCTGAGTCTGTTCAATGACATGTCCAGAAGTGTTAGATGTTCCTCAAGGTTGCAATATTTATGAGGATGTCATCTATAAAATTGGTGATAGCTGAGTTGTGTAAGGAATCCAGTAATTTCCTCATCATCCTGGATAAAACACTCAGAGTATTATCCAATCCAAAAAGCAACATATGAAATCATAGTGCCCCTCCGAGGTGATCACAGCCATCAATGGTCTGAGCTCAGGCTTGGCGGGAATCTGGTAATACCCTTTACTTATATTCATGTGTGACTCCTTAATTTCCTGCAATTCAGGTATAGTCCGTTTTCACCAGAGGGGTTTCTCAGATAACCCACACTGGCGATATAATACAATATGGGGAAATGAATTTCCTGCGCCAAGAAATCAATTCTCCCTTTTGCATGGCAATATAATATAAAATCTCAATCCGTGTCCGTGTCAAATACTTCCAATGGACTGTGTAGGGCCGGCCAACTACCACCGTTACCGGTGCCCTTATAATGCTTATTTAATAGCCGTATGTCGAAGAGAGCTGAGCATTAGGCCAATTGCCCGCTCTCTCACTTCCAATTTTTCTGGGGGAATCCCTCAGTTTCGTTTTCAAAGTTGGCTGACTAGCCACTCTATTTTTAGCCAGTTCCTGGAATTCCGAGCAACGTTGTGTCGGCGCGGGATGGGTCGTTTCCCCTCTCGGTACGAGACGGAGAGTCGCCAGGGTCACTGGTTTTCTGGAAGATTGTTGGTGAGAAGGTGCCGTCCTACCCACTATGTCTTCCTGTTTATGTTTATTTTCAGGACTAGTTTCACCGCAATGAGTTCCTAGGTCCTGTTGCTTTTTCCAACTTGGGGATGTCACCTTGCTACATTGTGCACAGGTGGTCACATACTGAAATATGTCTTCGGCAACACCTGGCCAATAATGTTGCACTGAGGTCCGTTGACAGGTGGTACCAATTTTCTTATGTCCACCGTCTGAATTAACATGTGCTAGCTCCATAACTTTGTCCCTGTAAGAAGATGGCAGTACTAACTGGCTATGCCCATTGGGTCCTGCCCCAGCCTTCCTGTAAAGCAATCCATCATCCACATAAAATTGTCCTTTCTTTGGGGGTTATGGCTATTTGGCAATTTGCCAAAGCAAAGTTTTAATGTTTTATCTTTTTCCTGGGCCTTTTTCATCTGTTTAGGATGAATGTTTAGTGGTGATCCCTCCTCCTTCATAGGTCTTGACCTGGTCTGGAGTGTCGCCATGATCACAGGTTTTATTGGGTTCCCTAAGAAAACATATCTCCTTCCTAACACCAGCGGGTAATTAGGATCATCACACACTGCTGCACTAATCACTCCTTCCACATAACGAGTTTTGACATTTATTCTGGCTAGGGGAAGTGTCATGGTGGCTGTTCCTTTTAATGCCCCTTGTATCTCCACTTTGCCTGTGGTATACTGATCAGGGTGCACCAGGGTTGCACTCACAACTTAGTCATATTCCAATCCTGAATCGTAAAGGCACTTGACTTTAGTACCATTACAGGTTACTTCTTCACAGGTGGTGGGATGATGGAGATCTACCAAACTGACTGTCGGTTGCTTCCTGCCCTTTCCCACTGTTATCATGCATGCAGCGTGATATGGAGGGACTTTCTTACCACATTCAATTGTTTTGTGGTTGCTCATTTTGCACGACTTATTTCCCTGTCTGTAGGGTTTATTATCTTGTACCTGAGGGTTCCTGTCTCTTTGGTCATATTTAGGTTTGTCATAACCTTGTCTGTAATTGTGTTGTCGGTCCCTATTATCATACTCATCTTGATTAATGTGGGGCTTTACTACTATCTCCTTGTTTCTTCTTAAGGCCTGCTATTTCTTTCTGAGCTGCTTGATATCTTTCAGCAACTGTTAAAATATCCCCCAGTCGCTCTGCACCTTGTTCCATAAGAAATTTTCTCATGTCTGGAGGCACAGACTCTCTCACGTGCTCCATCATGACCATTTCTTTTAGGTCTTGGCATTTCCAAGAGTAGTCCACTTCTCCAAGTAGGCTTCTAATCTTGCAGAGAATTGGTGGTAAGTTTCTCCAGAAAGTAGCTTGGCAGTTCTAAATTAAATTTCTTCCTATAAAATTCTGAATTCTTTTCATATCGAACCAACAATACCTGCTTCAAGATTTCAAAATCTTCTTGTTCTTCTCTCCCAAGTTTTGTGAAAACTTCATAAGAAGCTCCTCTCAGCACTTGTGATAACTTAAGGCTCCATTTCTCTTTATCTAGGCCATAGTTAGTAGCTAATTTCTCGTACCTACTGAGATAAGACTCAATGTCATCTTCTTTCTCCACAATGGATCCAAGTGAAAATTCATGGCTCCATTAGAAGTACCATGACTTGCACTAGTGTCAGATGTAGTTGGGCTACTTCCATTTATTGGAACGTTTCCTTGAAGTTCAAGTTCTTTCAGTCTCAACTCATGTTCCCTTTGCAATCTCTTTTCCTCAGCCTCCCTTTCAGCAACCTGTCTTCTTTCCTCAGCCTCTGTTTGCCTAGCTTCCCTATCAGATTCTAATTGTAATCTTTTAACTTCCTTATCAGCTTCTATTTGTTCAGCCTCCCTATCAGCCTCTAATTGTAATCTTTTAGCTTCCTTATCAGTTTTTAATTGTAATTTCTTAGCTTCCTTATCAGCTTCTATTTGTAATTTCTTAGCTTCCTTATCAGCTTCTATTTGTAATCTCCTTTCAGTTTCCACTTTCTTATCTTCCCTTTCTATATATTTATCACATTCTGTAGTGACATATTGAATAAGAGCCTCTCCACTTAATCCAAATTCTTTTGCCGACTGCACTGTAGCAGATCTAAATTTAGCCATTCTCTTGCAATCTTATCAATATACAAATTATAAACTTAAATAAGATACCACTTAATTAATATACAGAATTAATTAATATCCAACCACTGTCAGCTCATCCAGTCACCAAAATTTGGTTATGTACTCACTACTATTACAATTAGTTATTTTTATTTATTACTTTCTTTCTCTTATTTATCTTTATATTAATATTTACTTTACTCCTACTTTTAATCTTACAACTAACTGTATTAACATAATAGTCTGGAAAAAATAGTGATGAAAGGCATGGTCCCTGGAAAAAGGGGAAGGGGTCGACCTAGACGACGGTGGACCCAGGACATCACAGAGTCTGAACTTGTCTTTGGCTGATGCAGGTCGACTTGACCAGAATCGTGATGCGTTCAGAGCAGCTGTAATGGAGACAACGTTCTGGAAAGATTACGTCACATGATGATGATGAACTGTCTAAAAGTAAAGACCCTGGGGTAGTAAGTAAAATCCCGGAAGGAGACACCAGATGTCGCGAGAGGTTCAGATGTTATTACATGAAAGATATCCTGGACAACAAGATGTATCAGATGATACCAGGATAGTGCCAGATAAGAGACTGGTCTTATAAGTAATACCCCCTTCTCTGAAAAGAGCAAAGGTGTATCGACAATCAAAGGTAGGGTCAAGCTGTATAAACCTTCAAGTATGATGATAGGGTTTGTTCCTGAAGGTCTAAGTGCTACCTCTCCAGATCCTCCTTTGAATAATGGTTATTATTTTTGTATTGACTCTGCTAGGGGATTAATTAGTTAATTAAATATGTAATAGATATATAACCCACAGAACCTTAACTCAATTTAAATAATTAAGTAAGACTGACTATATATCTATTTACAATTTATTGATCCTATACCGTTTATCTTTTCGGTTAGGAAAATGATAAAGAATTCAAATGTTTTTACAAGATAAAATAAATAAACATAGAAGGTCCATTTCCACAATAGTTAAATATGGTAAAACTATATTTCAAATATTAATTATTTATTTTACATATATATATTTATCACTTTCGCTGGACTGTGAAATTAATACTAAGTTTATTAAAGTCCTTCATGAGTCATCACTCAAACTGTTTTTGTTGTTATTGATAATTATTTCTTATTACTAAGTTGCTGCATAGGCTGATCAGTGGAATTGTGTTTCCACTTATCTCCAAAAGTGCGAAGAATCCAACTATAGCCAGGATCACACAAGGTCTGGATCTCCAGGCTGGGAAACATAGGTTGTCTAGTTCTAGATATATTGAGAACGTTTGCAACACAGAGTCCCTCGGAAGTGAATGTCGCGTACAATCTTAGTAGTTGCAGGATAAAACCCTCAGGCAATACACATAAGCTGTAACAGCCTGTCAACAGGTATTTAGGTCTGCTATGCAGATGCAATGGCAAAGTATTGGACAGCACACTTTTTGCCGCTCTCTTCTGTACTGCTTAGTGTTTTAAAAAGTTGTGGCTCCAAATCAACCAAGTTCAAGGACTTTTATACCGTCGCTCCCCCCGTATCGGAGAACACGGCCAAAAAACCGGTGTTAGGAATCTAAAAACGAGGCATCTTTTGCCTACTTGTTCAATGTGCAAAATTTTTAATATTTATTATCTCTCTTAATTCTGAACCGATTTTGATCATTTAAAGTTAGAATTATACTGTGAGTTTATGTCTACCGTTCTATCTAATAATTGTTTAGTTAGCAAAATACATTTAAATCTAGGCAGACTTTAACTAACTGTGACAGGGGCGCTAGGGGATCCTCACACCCAAGACCCGTGCACCAAGAAAATTTATAAAGGATCGTTTGACAGGGGTTGCAATTATTGGTTGCTTGCAACCCTCTCAGCAGCAGACTTAACAATTCAAGCAACCCAAAGCCTTATGCAGATCAACATTTAATTCTACCGAACAGAACCGAACACCAAACAAACAATCCAACAAACACCCAGTCAGTGTTCATAGACTGTGTGCTCAAGGCATTTACAGCTTGGCTCTTGTGTGTCTTCTTAGTCTGTTCTCACTGGGCGGCTCTCTCAAACATCTATCTATCTATCTATCCCATTAAACATTAAAATAGCCACATCGATATAATTTCAGAATCCTAGAAAACTAATGCTAATTTAAATTAACTCACGTGCTCAAGGCATTTACAGCTTGGCTCTTGTGTGTCTTCTTAGTCTGTTCTCACTGGGCGGCTCTCTCAAACATAGACCGGTTTCGCCGCTTGCTACCCCTTTTTATAAGCCCTGGCCTAACCACTCAATTTACTGCGCGCTACGCGTATTAATCTGCGCCACACGCGATTATTGCTCCAGAATGCATGAAAACACAGATTTACACAACTAGAGCAAAAACACAACTAATTCGTAGGCTTATTATGGCCTTGTAATAAATCTGCTTGAAGATAACGTGATCAAAAAGCACTAAACCACATAGACAATATGACTGCCCAGATGGGGCCAGCGCCTAGAACGACAGACCTCAAGATGGCGCTGTCACATATTCCCCGCCTGATTTTGTTGTCGTCCCGACAACTACACTAAATCAGGCTCTTCAGTCGTATTCTCCAAATCTGGAGGATCACCTTTTCCTTCACTTCGTCTCAGGTCATTGCTGGTTACTCTAATGCTCGGACTCGCTCTGTCCATTCGTTGGATGATATATGGACCCCCTGTCATTGTGGGAGCACGAACTACAACGTACTCGTCTTCTGACCACATATCACGAATCTCGGATCTCTCAGCGTCGTGCATTCTCTTCTTCACCAATTCTCCGACCTGTAGTGGAGTAGAACACGACAGCTTGTCACATCTCTCTTTCCGGACTGCTGCAAAACTCTGCAACGGTGGCTCTGCTCTTACGTGCGCCCCTCGTAGCCTGGAAACGTGTCCTTCAACGAGTTTTAGATGAGTCTCCTCCTCTAAATGCCGACCACTTTTCCTGGCGCCCTTGTGGTGACAGTTGCCACGGCCATCTCTTGGCTTGCACTGTGACGGCAATGTAGATGTGTTGGTACGCTTAGAGAGGGCGCTCTTTGATGGGCAAACCGATATCAAATGGTCCGGGGACCTACAATGGAAACATAGCTTAGGAAGCGGGCCCTGGGGACACTTGGCTGCCATGTGGTTCGAAAGGTCTCCACAGTTGAAGCATCTTATTTTCCTAGGCTTCCTTGGTGCCCTGGGTCGCCTCCTGCTACCCTTACATCCCTGGCCGCCTTTGACTTTCTTCCCTGCAATAAGCACCTCACACTCCGGTCGACCACCAAACATCTTTATCTTTGAGCCATTCTGCTCCCCTTCTGTAACCTGACTCCCAGCCGCAGAGGGGTCTAGTTTAATGCCTGTGGACATCGATTCTGTACGTGGCCTAGTTCTCTGCATCTAAAACAACGAACTGTCCTGGTACGTCTCCCCTGCTCCTGAGACATCGCATCAATTTTAGCCTCTAATTGAGCCACCTGTGCTCTCAGCCGCTCTACTTCTGCGTTTAATGCATGCGTATCTGACACAGTCTCTGTTCTTGCCACTTCAACACTGGCAACACCAGCCCCCGAAGCTGCTTCGACACTGGCAACACCAGCCCCAGAAGTGGGCTCAGTCTCCAAAAAACCGTAGGGCATAGTCCCTCACCGACGTGAACGATGCTGTTGGCTCCTTGATGATCATTTCCTTTGCAAGCTTTCTTAGTAGGTCATCTCTCAGACAAGCAGCAAACTGGTCACGAAGAAAGGATGGCGCCAAGGGAGTGACGTTGTTCTGCCTTTGTGCCCTTACAGCACTTTCAAACACCTCGTGAATGCGATGGGAGAATTCCCAAAGAGACTCCCTTGCACCTTGCCGGGTAGAGTAGAACGCGGCCATTACTTCTGGGATGCTCCGATGCTCCCCATACACCCTAAGAATGGAATGTAGCATTGCTTCTGGGTCATCGTCATCAGCCTGAATCCTCAGCTCCCTGCGGACACTTGGGGTCACACTGTCAAGGATAACATCTGCCTGGTCCTCTTTACTCATCATCCCTACTCTCCAGGCAGCTCTCACCTCTCTGACATATTCCTCGGCCGTAGGACCCGTGCGCTCCCCAAAGCACCGCACCCTCTTGTGAGTAGGTACCACGATGTACTGCACTCGTTCTGGTTGACGATTTAGCCCTACTACAGGGTCATCCACCTCAGCCACATCTTCGTTATCAGTTCTACTAGCAGCGCGTGTGTTGCGTGCCGCCATCTTGTTGCTAGTAGAGTTGACTAGAAATCTTGACAAACTGGATGATCCCGTCCCTCGCCTTGCACTGAACTGGGTGTTCTACTGTTTCGGCTGTTGCTGCTCTGATTGCTGAAGAGTTGCTTCACTGCGTGCTGTCTGTCAATCCTGCCGACGACGCCACTTGTGACAGGGGCGCTAGGGGTTCCTCACACCCAAGACCCGTGCACCAAGAAAATTTATAAAGGATCGTTTGACAGGGGTTGCAATTATTGGTTGCTTGCAACCCTCTCAGCAGCAGACTTAACAATTCAAGCAACCCAAAGCCTTATGCAGATCAACATTTAATTCTACCGAACAGAACCGAACACCAAACAAACAATCCAACAAACACCCAGTCAGTGTTCATAGACTGTGCTCAAGGCATTTACAGCTTGGCTCTTGTGTATCTTCTTAGTCTGTTCTCACTGGGCGGCTCTCTCAAACATCTATCTATCTATCTATCTATCCCATTAAACATTAAAATAGCCACATCGATATAATTTCAGAATCCTAGAAAACTAATGCTAATTTAAATTAACTCACGTGCTCAAGGCATTTACAGCTTGGCTCTTGTGTGTCTTCTTAGTCTGTTCTCACTGGGCGGCTCTCTCAAACATAGACCGGTTTCGCCGCTTGCTACCCCTTTTTATAAGCCCTGGCCTAACCACTCAATTTACTGCGCGCTACGCGTATTAATCTGCGCCACACGCGATTATTGCTCCAGAATGCATGAAAACACAGATTTACACAACTAGAGCAAAAACACAACTAATTCGTAGGCTTATTATGGCCTTGTAATAAATCTGCTTGAAGATAACGTGATCAAAAAGCACTAAACCACATAGACAATATGACTGCCCAGATGGGGCCAGCGCCTAGAACGACAGACCTCAAGATGGCGCTGTCACATAACTAAATTGGGTACTACCCTGAAGTATAGATGTCAATTTAAACGATTTTTCTCTTTAAATGAACTACTATTCGAGGAAGTCTTTGCACCTTCCTCTTAAGTAACATCCCCGTTGTTGAACTATCTATACCTTTCCTTTTAAACATCTTTAATCTTTAAGAAATTAAATAACTTCGTACTATCATTTACACAAAATGGGCCTTTATGTTACGCCTAAAAAGGTTTCCTTATACACACCAGAAAAAGGAGCGTTTTCATTGGTTGTTTGTATCGGTCCGTTTTCCCCTATTATTGCGAGCGGTAAATATGACCGTGGTGTAAGACAGACCAAAACACGAGTTTTATTATCATATCTTCTCCTACATCGTCACTCACCATCTGTGACAAAACGACTGACCATTTATATTTTCCAATACGCCCCCTTCTCTTTTCTCTTCTGAATTTGTTTCTGGTTTCGCAGGCTATATATGTATTTCGTTTTCTTTACATTGTTCTAATGGCCTCAGTAACAATACTATTCACTTCTCAGACACCCACCCCGAAGCGTGACTGAGTTTCTGGTTTTCGTTCTTGCTCATTATAAATGCATCGCTCGATTCTTGGTGGTCAGCGACCGGCGATTTGTGGTAATCTTTCCTAAGACGCACCTGCAGTCTGCCAAACTATGGGAACGCTCTTCGCTCGTAACAGTGTTTTTGACCACGAGAGAGAAATAGATTCTTTGAAACGTGCGCCGCTGTCTTACTCATGTTGGTAGCTTGAGCGGCGCAGCGCGACATCCCTTTGATATCTGGGGAACTCTGAACTTCTTCGTTCAGGGGAGAGATATTCGCGTTCGTTCCTAGACTTTTGTAGTGGCTCTTTGATAGCCGGGTATCCCCTTTTCATCTCCATCCAGAAGAGGGAAACTCACGTTCGTTCTGAGACTTTGGTAGCGGTCCTTGATAGCCGTCGCTTTCTTATGTCGGCTGGCGAGAGATAACCTTCTTCTTATTTGATTCTCAGCCGCCAACTTTCAAAGCAGTCAGTGGCCATTACGCCTGGTGGCGTCTTGTAGGGCAACAACAAATTGACTCCACTTTGCTCGGTCGGCGGTCATCCTTCGTACAGTGCCCCAACTCTGGTTCATTCTTTGCATCTTAGCCCACAGTCCTCCGCCAAGTTGTTTTTGGTCGGCCTCTCTTTCGTTTTCCTTCAGGGGTCCATAGCATAGCTGTTCTTGTGATGGCATCGGGGTCTCTTCTGAGGACATGGCCAACCCAGCTCCAGCGTCTGCCAGCTATGATGGTGTGCATGTCCTCTTGCTTGCTCCGAGTAAGCAGATCTTGGTTGGTGATGGTATTCGGCCAAAAGATTCGGAGAATTTTTCTTAGGCATGTTGTGTGAAAAGAGGACAATTTCGACATTTCCTTCTCTGTAACTCTCCAGCTCTCCGCGCGAGAGATAATGTTATGCCTTATTCAGGGAACTTTCACGTGTCTGTTGTCTTCTGATGTAGACTCTAGAATAATATTATGTTACTCGACATTACGCTTGCAAAGCACATCGACCGAACATCTGTGAAAACACGCGATTGCAGGTGGCTGGGTTGACTTTAAATCTTGATAAGTTTACTTTGTCAGCACACTCTTACATTTTACCTGCCCGTAGATGACCCAATGAGACAGGCACTTGTGAGCACAAAAATAGACTTTGTGTTGCCTTATTCTGATCATCTCGGGGTGAGTTGACATTTAGTAATATAATACATGTTTAGTTTTAATATAACTGATAATAGTGTGACTTCAATGAATTTTTTTGGGGGTGATTTCTCCACCGTAATTAATTCAGTGATAATGTAGTGCCGTCTACCGCCGAAGTAAACAGATGCTTAATCTGTTAGGTATCACCAATGGTTATTGTTTACAATGGGTTAAATGGTAAACTTAAGCTAACATATACTTAGTCAGCGTGGAACTCCTTAGTCGTCTTCAGTGCTTCCAACGGGTTAAATGGGAAGCTGAAGCTGTCATTTCTTTTGGGGGATTGTTAGTGGTGTAACTTATTCACATACACTTGACTAGTGACGGGTATTTGCCATTACGACTGGATCATAAGAGGTAGTCATTCATTAATTGTGAGAGAAACTTCTCGTAGTTGGAGGTGGTATTATTATATGCCTATTTGTGTAGTTAGACACAGTTTAGAACTTATACGGCAGTTAACCACCAGCCAGTCAAAGAATTATGTCCTAATGTCACAGCGTATAGTAAATATCTGTCACCTTCTTGGGCCTTCTCATCAGTTATCGTATAGTGGAGTTTATTTGTTCTCTTTTCCTTGCTTTTGTCGGGTGACAGTGGTGGGTGAATGGGGTTCAATTTCAACACGTCATCAGATTTAAACAATAGAGCAACAATCAAGACCCCAAAACGGAGTCACAATAATGAAGACATAGTCTCTAAAAAGATCCATAGTTCTTTATTTAGCCACAATGCAGGGTTTTAGGTTGACTTACATGATCTGACTTGTTCTTACATCTATAAAACCTCATTCATTTCGGCGGGGGAGGGGTGGGGGGCACTCCCTTCTCGAGATTCCTTGCTGGGCGTCTGTATTAACCATTGACCGACCTACAGACCATGTCCTATGTCCTTCTTCTGCCCTTACTTTAACGGTCTTCGTTAATGTCAGGCTTACCCGTTCTATTCGGTTCTGGGTTGTTTCACGATGTCGACTTCTTACTGTGGGACAGTCAGCCATAACCAGTTCAATTATTATCAAGTTGACCCTTCAGTTCTTCTTTGTTATTCTTCATCTTCTTTCCTTGGAGTGAAAAATGGAGCATCTTGTGGTTCGGAGGACATATTGTAACCTCTGTGTGTGTGACGTCATCACCGTTGCTCTGTATGACGTCGTTTTTCCCTCGAATCTTTTTCCGTAAGCTGCATCGAGATTATTCTCTTCACTTCCTAGTCGGTCCCTTATTCTTTATTATTCCGTCATCTCAACCGTATGCTGCTGCTCCCGTGACATATACACCCCAGGGTCCCTCAAAGAAAAATGATGCTCTAAAGCATCATTCCCCTCCAGCCCTATCTCTCCCAGGTCCATAAAACGATCCCCTTCCAACTAACTCATAACTAATTAAAATGTTGAACTAATTTCTTAAAATTCCTAATACCATGAATAATAACCTGTTTAACTTCTTAATATTTCATTTACATACATTTGATTACAACAATGTTAAACCTTAAAATTCATAATACAACATTTTACACTGTCCCCCAGGTTCAGCCCTCAGCCTACTGTCGTCTCTCCACATAACAACTGCTCAGCCTTTCAACTTATACTCGTTTCTCCCCAATAACTTGTACCTCTACTAATAACAAGACCCTCGCAGGTCTTCCCTCTCGTCTTGCTTCTTAATTCCTAGTACCTGTCGTACCGCCACTGCATCCATGATACACCCCTTGCTCTACTGTATATGCATTATCAATTCCCATCACGCATAAGTCCGTTTGGACTCTATTTATGCCCTTATACAAGAATTAGCTATCGCCTCCATCTTGTACATATAACTGCTATAAGCAGCTCTCAAAGATTCTCTCTTTTCCTCCTTTCTTTCTTACTCCTGTTTGCTATCTCATTTCATTCTCTATACTCTTCTCATAATTCTACTTATCTCTGGGTTTCGGAGAAGCCTATCTCCCTACAAGTCTCCACAAGACTTTAGCAATCACCTAAACATCTTTGCTCTCCACACTACCTATTAATCTCGTTCCCTCTCTGGAACTATCTCTCACCATTTACCTTATTCCCTAAATTTTGGAGAAGCCCATCTCCGCATTAATCTCAACAAGAGTCTATCACTCGCCGCGGCATCTCTGTGCCCTCGCACTACTTCTTAAACTCGTTCCCTCTCTGGAACTATTTCTCACCTTTTACCCTACTCTCTAGGTTCGTCACTTCTCTGTGACTTCCCAGTTTACTCATGATTATCTTAACCATTCTTTATACACGCCATCTCTCATTTTCGTATGATCTCTCGGCCCCCTCTTACTTTCGCCATCTCCTATGGCCTCTTCTTCTTCACACATAATAAACCTCGCCAATCTTCCATGGCCTTAACCTACCTTTTTATCATTATCTCCTATATTTTCATCATCTCCGCCTCTCTACTTCACCTACTCATGACTCCACTATTTCGCTATAGTGACCTCCTTGTCCCTATGTCCTTCCCACGAAATCTGTTTAGCAATTTCTATATTTGCTTCTTCCTTTATATCTCTGACTTCGATCACGATTTGCTTGCTCTATCCTTCTCTGTCGTCTCACAATCCGTTCGTCATCTAACATTTTTGTCAGAACCATATCTACTTCATCTCTTGTTCCAGGAAAGTGTGTATGATACTTCCCTTCCAGTATCCGCCATACTACGGATCTACAGAGGTTAAAATCAGGCCGTGTTATGATGGCCTGTATCACCCTCTCCAGCTCCATCATGCTTGGTTCATCCACTTTAATTATTTTCTCCCTCTTGTCATTTCCCTCTTCTCCCACTTCTTCCCTCAATTTTTTTACCATTTCGCATCTCTCCGTGGACCATACTTCCCTCATGTGACTCTCTTTATTTCTACCTCTTACATCTTCCTCCGTGTCTTCGTCCTCTGAAAATTCTAAATTATCTTCTTCCTCTGAATAACTTGACTCCGAATCAGAGAACACGTCTCTATCCACTATTTTGATTCCCCAGTAATTAAGTTCCTCCATTACTCTCATTACCAGCCTGCGAATTTCTTCTTTTCTTCCTGATAAGTCCGTATCAAACCTTTTCTCCAGAAATCTCTGCACATACTTTAGTACTACGGTGTCGGGTCTAGCACCTCTCAGTTCATCCTTTATCGCTTTCTTCATCTCCTCCATGCTTGGCTTAGCCACCTTGCTAATTTTCTTCTTCTCTTCCAAGCTTCTGTTAACTCTCTGTACTCCTTTCTCTACTTCCCGCTCTCTAATTTTTGCGTCATTATAGGCACAATGTACTGTTAACTCTTCCTCGTCCTCTCTTCTACTACCATTTTCTGAATTCCTCTCAACTTCTTCGTTCTTAATTCTATCGTTATATCGACTTCTGCTTGGTTCTCTAGTATCTTTAGTTACCTCCACCTTGTTCTTCCTCGCTTCTAATTCTTCAAACTCCTTCTCGATATCTGCACACAATGCAGTTACCTCTTCAACTTCTGTCATATAACCACTGCTAATCTTGTTCCCTTTTCTTTGTCTCAACTCCGACTGTTTTCCATCTCTCAGTCTTTTGAGACGTCTTTCGTAATCTGATGAATCATCCGACGATACGTCAGACCTGTTATTATCCCCTCTTATACCTGTAACGCCTAGCACTTCCTGTGTCTCCGAAGTCCCTTCTGTCTGATTCACCAAGTCTTGAGGATATCCCTGTGGTTTCTGTTGAAGTGTGTTCCTCTCTGGTTCCGTGTCCTCATTCTTCTTTTCCTTATCCGTCAGAAATCTCCTCCTATATTCGTTCAACGGAATATCATCTTCACTCTCCCAATCTTCGGTCAGAAACCTCCTCTTATATTCCATCAGCGGAATATCATCATCACTCTCCCAATCGTCTTGATCTGCCAGTCCCTCTCTCTCATCTGACTGTTTCGTATTCCTCATCCCAATTGATTTACATCTTCTTCCATCGATCTCCCTATCACTATTCTTGTGCTCTCTATTTTCTTTTCTCCGTTCTATTTCAGAATTTGTTTTTGTCTTGTTCCTACCCGTTTCCATTCCTACTCTAGTATTTAGATTACTAAAAGGGTTTTCCATCAACGAATAATCTTCTGGATTCCTTACTTCAATATCGATATCTGGTGTTGTTACAAAGGTGGCTCTCCTTCCTTGCTTTTCTCTCTCTCTCATGCCGGGCTCTCCAATCCATGGTCTATAGTCATCTCTCCGTAGTTGTTGAACATGAGCCTTCGTTGTATGATTCAATTTCTCATTCCATATCCTATAATTAATTAATGTCGTTCTCTCTAGAACAACATAACCTTTTATCCATTGGTTATCAAACTTAGTGGGGCGCACATGCTTCTTATAGTAAACTCTATCACCTGGCTGAAATTCTTGTAACTTGGCCTTTTTATCCGCATAACGTTTTTGCCTCTCAAACTCTCTCTTTAATCGGTTTGTTACAAATTTATAGGCTTTGTGCTTTTCTTGTAATATAATCTCAGTGAAATCCTCTCCATAATATTTTCTCCTGTCTTTAAGTATCCGTTCGATCGGAAAGATGGGATCTCGCCCGTACAACAGATAGAACGGCGACATTCCCCTACTCTCACTTACATTAAATCTAATTGCCTCCACAGCTTGTGTCAAAAATAAGTCCCAGTGCTCTATATTTCCTTGACTTATTTTGCTGATGACATCATTTATAGTGCCATGCATGCGCTCATTCATCCCATTTCCCTGTGGCCTATAGAAATTCGTGGTAATATGCTTTATTCCTAGCATTTTTAACGTTTCCTGAAATGTATTCCCCAAAAATGCTCTCCCATTATCGGTAAGAATAACCTCCGGACATCCATGTCTGGTAATGACTTCGGTAACTAAAATACAAGTAATCGTAAGTGATGTCCCATCCCTAACCGCAAAACACTCTGGCCAACCGGTATACAAATCCAAGAAGTGTAGTATCATGCAGTTTCCTTCGACTGTTCGAGGATACGGCCCAGATAGATCTATACTAATTTTCTGCATCGGAAAATGGGGTCTATCCATCTCCTGCAGTGGGCATTTGATGGGTTTCATTTTCCTCAGTTTACATATCTCACAATTTCCCACATGTTCTGTTATTATTTTGTTCATGCCTGGCCAGAAATATCTCCTCTTAATAATGTCCAACGTTTTATCCCTACCAACATGTCCGTTGTCATCATGATATTGGATTAAAATCATTTTTATCAACTGTTCTGGAATGTATTTCCGCCACCTATTTTCTGAGTCCTTTCCCGCATAATACACCTGCCCGTCCTCTGGCCATATAAAAAAATCGGCTACTTCCTCAGGATTCCTTAACAATTTCGCCTTTATTTCCTTAAGTTTTTGGTCCTTCTCTTGCTCAGCTACCATGTTAAATCCTTCCTGTTCACGGTGTAGCTCCTCTCCTTCCCTTTTATTCGATTCCTTCGTCAACGTCTGTTTAGTTTTATCCCCCTTCTCTTCTACCGCACATATTTGAAAGAATTTATCGCTGATATCTTCCGTTATTTTCTTGGTGCATAATTAGTCCTAGACAACAGATCTGCACAAGTGTTCTTTTTCCCGGCTATGTGCTCTATCTTTAAATTGTATTCCTGTAAATTCAAAGCCCACGTCTGTAATTTCCTAGAGTTTTCCTTCTGTTTTGTCAACCATGTCACTAATGGTTTGTGATCTGTGCGTACAGTAAATTCTATCCCATGTAGGTAATAATCTAATTTTTGTATTGAATAATATATAGCGTAGGCTTCTTTTTCCGTGGTTCCCCAATTCCTTTGAGATGGGCTTAACTTATGCGATAAGAATACAATAGGCTTTTCATCAATTATATACGGCAAGATTTTGTCTTCTCCTGGTTTATTCTCTTGTACCAGACACGATCCAATCGTTGTGTCGGATGCATCCGTATACAGGATCATCTTCCCTTCCAAGTCTGGGTGCACCAAGTATGGAATTTCCGTTAATGCTCTTTTTAATTTTTCCAGCGCCTCTTGACATTTATCCGTCCAATTAAAACGAATATTCTTCCTAGTTAGGTTGGTCAGAGGTTCGGCTATCTCCGAAAAATTCGCAATATGTTTTCTGAAATAGGCGAATGCTCCCAATACCCCACGCGTTTCTCTAACATTTTTGGGCGGAGGTATCTCCCGAATTGCCTGTACCTTCTCATCATCCGGTCTCGTCCCATTTTTACCAATGATAAAGCCTAGATAGCGTATCTCTTTCTTCAAAAAATCACACTTTTCTAATTTCAATTTAATATTGTGTTGTCTCAACCTTTCTAACACCCGTTCCACATGTTCCAAGTGATCCTCTTTTGATCCCGCCGTGTGGATTAATATGTCATCAATGTAGGCCATAGCATATCCCTGCATCCCTTGCAACACTTCATCTATTAGTCCCATATAAGTGGCCGGGCTCCCTTTTAAGCCAAATGGTAGGACCCGCCAAGCAAAACTTCCCATGTGAGTACAAAAGGTACTCTTCTTTTTTTGCGTCATTAGACATGGGTATACTCCAGAATCCAGATCTGGCATCCAGGGAAGTAAACCACTCTGAACCGCCTAGGGTACCCAATATATCGTCTATTCTGGGTAGAGGATATGTTACCGCCTTTGTGACTCTATTCAAGGCCCGATAATCACAACAGAAACGAAATGTCCCATCCTTTTTTCTTTTACTAGCACTACTGGTGAGGACCACTCCGATTGGGACCTTTCTATAATTTCTGCCTTTAACATATCCTCAATAGCTCTTTCAATAATTGTCCTACTTCTAAGGGGTGTACGGTAGGGTCTGGAATGCACTGGAGGCTGACGTTGATCTGTCTCAATCTCCATAACTACCGTCTGGGTCTGGGTCACTTCTGCATCAGACAACGCGAAGACATCTTGATGTTTTATCACAAATTTTTACAGCAATGCTCTATGTTCTTCTTCGGCCTTTAATTTCTTCCGCAATTCTTCTACTCTAGCGTTAGACAAAACTTTCATCGATCGTTGTTCTGCCCTTTGCCTTCTCCAGGAAGTGCCTGTGTCGGTCATATCCCTTTTATTTTGTTTTTCTAACTGATTTAGTTTGAGCGGTCTATTAATCCGTTGATTCCATCCATGAGAGGTATCTCTCCATCCATTTCGATTTCCGTAATTTCGTTGCTTATTTTTATCATCTATTATGGCAATTAATCTAGTGTTTCGTTTCTGCTCATCCTCTACTCTTCTTCTATCTCTCCTTGTGTCCACTTCATTCTCTAGTCTCCCCCACTGCTCAATTCCAGATCTCATACCAATTTTATTGTTAAGTTTCCCTATAATACTACCTCGGGAAATTTGCGTGGTTTTACCAGAGGCGTTCACCAGCAACAGAGACAATTCATTATATCTTCCCAACTTCTGCATACCTTCTACTAATGATATTCCTGGCTCCTGTTCTATATCTCTGTCATTCATTTCTAATACCTCTACAGTGGTATGTGGCCTGAAATATGGATTCAATTTCACTCTTCCTTGTACATAGCTTATAGTGTGAGGAGGCAACACTATTGGTTTACCCAACCTTATCAAGGTGGCGATTTGTACATCGTTATCGATAGGCACCAAACTTTTCCTTATCTCTAATAGATTATTTTGATAATCTAATCGTACTCCGAATTTTCTTAGAAAATCCCTGCCTAATATAACGTTTCTATAGATGCCTTTAACTACCAGAAACGGATGCTCAATAACTTCGTCCCCTAATTTGAACTTCAAATCAATCTCCCCAATAACTGGTAACGCCTCCCTCGATACTGACTCTAATTTTACTCTACTGGGCCTTAGTTTCACTCTACCCCCAATTTTTTTGTAGAATTCATCTCTTATAATAGAATAGCAGGCCCCACTATCTATAAGTGCACGGAACCTCTGTCTTCCTACTCTAATTAAACATGAACTTGGATCATCATTTAATCTTTTACCCCCCTGCCCAACTTTTCTTTTAAAACCTTTTGTTTTCTCTACCTGGTCAATACTGGTGCGTATACTCTTGCCGATAACTGATCTCTTTGTATACCCGTTCTTATCTCTATTTCTAAGGTGAGGCCTCATTGGTTGTCTATATTTTTCTTTTCTCTCACTCAGTCCCGCCTCTCGCACTGAGTGGAACTCAAGTTTTCCTGTTGTCTTGCTCTACTCCTCTCGACAGGAGTATTATCTCTAATGGTTCTCGTTTGACCTAGGTTCCTTTGTCTGTATTGACCTTCACCTTGTGGTGGAACATTGTTTCTTCGGTAAGTCTGTTGAAATCCTCTCGAAGGAAATTCTCCCATTCCTTGTCTATCCAATCTTCCCCTCTCCTCAGGTCCCCATCTATCTACTCTAGGCGGAACATTTTCCCGATTGAAGTTCCATTCTGGATTTCTACCTCTGTAGGTAGACCTATGGTTGTACTCTTCATCCACTATGTTTCCACGGTTGTATTCAATGCCTCTTTGTGGTTGTCTAAACCCCACGGAAGCATCTCTCTCACTTGTATGCCTATAATTTCTATCTTCCTTCAACTCGTGTCGTCGTCCGTTATGACTCTCCATTTTCCGTTTATTACACACAGCTGCCACATGTCCCTTAGCATTACACAAATAGCATCGTTTTTCTTCTGCTATCTGTATAATTCCACTCCTGTTTTCTCTGTCATTGTCTCTTCTATCCTGCTTGCTCTGATACCCAAGATAATTTCTTTCTCTTGGTCTATCTCTAACTGTCTGTCCAGTCCATCGAACTTCATTCTCTTTCCAATTCTTTTCTTCATGGTTGTTCCCTGACCTTAGCTGGAACCTCTTCATTAAGTCTTCTTCCGACAAGGCTAATCGTATAGCCTCATTCAAAGTTCTGGGATCCTTCCTCAAGAGAAGCAATCTCATTCCATCCTTATATAAGGCATCAATAAAAATTCCAACCAACTGCCCCTCGATATCTGGACTCCGTATATCTTGTTCCCTAAAAACTTCTTCTGCCAGATTTTTCAATCTGTCGCTGAACAGCTGGATTGATTCTCCTGCTTCCTGTCTCACTCTCCTAAGTAATCCCCATAGATAATGTTGATCCGCAGACTCTCCGTAACTGTTTAACAAACTCCTCTTCAGCTCTTTCCAAGTTTCATGTGGCTCTTCTTCAAGCCTTCTCCTCAAAAAATCATTTACTAGATCATCACTAGTTAAAAAGGCCAATCGCTTCTTTTCCTCCTCACCTGCCCCTATGGAGTAAGCGTACCGCTCTATTTTGGCGATCCACTTTTTACAACCTCCTGCTTCTCCTCTATAGGTCTCAATATTTTGTCGCAACCCAGTCTGCCTGGTTTCCATGCTCCACCTCTCTAGCGCATTCGTAACATGTAACAATGCTAACGTATTTGGATCCAATCCTTGTCCTTCCGCCATTTCCTAACAAACCCTCACTCTCCTTATTCTTATTCAATAAACCTACTTACTAATAACGTCTTATACTACTAATACGTAGTATATAATGGAACTAGCAAAATATAATGTCTCACACAAGTGACTATTCATACATTAATTAATTTAACTAAATTATGGTTAACTTGTTCAGTCCTTGAGTTATGCCTTTGCCGCATGAATGTACTTCCTCGAATTCTGGAATCTTGGTTTATTGTCCGAACTTCCCACGGTCCCGAAATTTAAAATTTGATTGTAGCCAAGGTTCACGTTTCTGGATTCTTTGATTGTAGACACGGTTCACGTTTCTGGGCTGTGATTGTAGACACGGTTCACGTTTCTGGGCTCTTTGATTGTAGACACGGTTCACGTTTCTAGGCTCTTTGATTGTAGACACGGTTCACGTTTCTAGACTCTTTGATTGTAGACACGGTTCACGTTTCTGGGCTCTTTGATTGTAGACACGGTTCACGTTTCTAGACCTTTGATTGTAGACACGGTTCACGTTTCTGGACTCTTTGATTGTAGACACGATTCACGTTTCTGAACTTTTTTTGATTGTAGACACGGTTCACGTTTCTGGACTCTTTGATTGTAGACACGGTTCATGTTTCTAGGCTCTTTGATTGTAGACACGGTTCACGTTTCTGTTTCTAGACTCTTTGATTGTAGACACGGTTCACGTTTCTAGACCTTTTTGATTGTAGACACGGTTCACGTTTCTAGACCTTTTTGATTGTAGACACAGTTCACGTTTCTGGGCTCTTTGATTGTAGACACGATTCACGTTTCTTGACTTTTTTTGATTGTAGACACGGTTCACGTTTCTGGACTCTTTGATTGTAGACACGGTTCACGTTTCTAGGCTCTTTGATTGTAGACACGGTTCACGTTTCTAGACTCTTTGATTGTAGACACGGTTCACGTTTCTAGACCTTTTTGATTGTAGACACGGTTCACGTTTCTGGACTCTTTGATTGTAGACACGATTTACGTTTCTAGTCTCTTTGATTGTAGACCCAGTTTACGTTTCTGGACTTTTTGATTGTTTTGTTACCAACACACAGGTCACAGGTGCTGGCTTTCTCAACCCGAAGAAATCTCCGTGATTAGCAATCCACCTCACCGGACACACTTCACAGCACTCTACCTGTTCAGGGCGTCCTGGAATTGTCTTTTATATCTGCATAAATTCCGGACTGATCATAATTTAACGGCTTCTCTTTGTTGGTCCGTGGTTTGATGTAATCCGCAATCCTGGTCGTCGGCACCAGTTCATCACCACCTACATGTCACAGCGTAAAGTAAATATCTGTCACCTTCTTGGGCCTTCTCATCAGTTATCGTATAGTGGAGTTTATTTGTTCTCTTTTCCTTGCTTTTGTCGGGTGACAGTGGTGGGTGAATGGGGTTCAATTTCAACACGTCATCAGATTTAAACAATAGAGCAACAATCAAGACCCCAAAACAAAGTCACAATAATGAAGACATAGTCTCTAAAAAGATCCATAGTTCTTTATTTAGCCACAATGCAGGGTTTTAGGTTGACTTACATGATCTGACTTGTTCTTACATCTATAAAACCTCATTCATTTCGGGGGAGGGGGGGGGGAGGGGGTGTCACTCCCTTCTCGAAATTCTTTGCTGGGCGTCTGTATTAACCATTGACCGACCTACAGACCATGTCCTATGTCCTTCTTCTGCCTTTACTTTAACGGTCTTCGTTAATGACAGGCTTACCCGTTCTATTCGGTTCTGGGTTGTTTCACGATGTCGACTTCTTACTGTTGGACAGTCAGCCATAACCAGTTCAATTATTATCAAGTTGACCCTTCAGTTCTTCTTTGTTATTCTTCATCTTCTTTCCTTGGAGTGAAAAATGGAGCATCTTGTGGTTCGGAGGACATATTGTAACCTCTGTGTGTGTGACGTCATCACCGTTGCTCTGTATGACGTCGTTTTTCCCTCGAATCTTTTTCCGTAAGCTGCATCGAGATTATTCTCTTCACTTCCTAGTCGGTCCCTTATTCTTTATTATTCCGTCATCTCAACCGTATGCTGCTGCTCCCGTGACACTAAGTAAAGTCACCATGTAATATAATAGCATAAACATTGCCTATGTGGGTATTTCAATTTGGAGATTTTTAATTTTATGCTTTTTTTCTGTCGACGCCATGGGGCACATACACATTGGTTGTGTAATGTAATTAATGCTAATATTTTATGTAATGTCAAGTAATGATATAGTATTAATAGTACACCCTCTTAACGGGAACCACTGAGTCGGACAACCCAAATGTTAAATTGGAAGAGGACTTGAGTAGATTGCTTCTGTCAGCGCACTTGCTGAGATGTACATGTATGTACAAGACATATTAGCCTATGCGACTGCGTGCTGGTAATTGATAGAGTGGAATTAACAGGAGGGCAACGCATGTGGATAAAGAGAGCACCAAGATTTACCTAGCAATAATATAATACCCTAGCGGTATTATATTATTATAGAACAGGTCACTCTACACTAAATGGCCACAGAAACAGACTATGTTCACAAAATATAGCAAAATGTAGACACTGCCCTAACCCATTGAAGACAGTAGAACACCACATACTACAGTGCCCTGCACTTCAGGGACTGAGACAGCAACTGCTACCACACAACCCATCCATAGACAATACACTGTATGGCAGCTCAGAACAGCTTATACGAACTGCGCAGTACCATATAATGGCATCAAGGTCACCAAGAGCTGACGCTCAGTGACAGTGGATCAAAGAAGAAGAAGAAGAATACCCTAGCGGAGTATAACAGTTTGTTATAACATTGTTATGATGTTATTTGTTTCTTGCTTGATGTAAAAGTTGTTTGTTTTGGTCTCAGTTCCAGGGTACCCCACTGTTACAGCTGGATCTCAGTCAAGGAATGTAACATTCTCCTCGAACTCACGATTCCAGTAAGCAACTAATTCCACGAGTTGTCATAACGTACCTGAAATTGCAACCCTCTTCAATAAGCCCTCTAACGGGAAGTGAGCTCATGCAGTGCACAACCAGCAACAGCAAATCTAAAATTGTATTGTGCAGTAGTGGTTTACTACGCGTATATTTAATACAAGTCAGAGCTTTAGTGGCATCCAATACCTTATCTTACTCATCGTCGCCAGCTGAATTGAAATTGTCATACTGCGTCCTTACACTGAGGTGCAGTCCCTAACCTCCAGGTCTCAACTCAGACCCAGCTAGATCTACTCACCGAGTTTCGTATTGGATGCACGCCTATTGTATTTTACCGCGCCGGATAAGAGCGCAAGAAACGGGCGGCCGTCCTCAGTTGACCCCTTGATTTATTAGGTCTACTGGTCAGTACGGACTCTGCGTGTAGTTGTAGGCAGCGTATATACAGAGTTAATATACAGCCTAGCTTGATTGTTTTATGTGTGTGTGAACACGGTGCACGGTTAGCGTCTCCAGTTAAGATGGCGCGCGGATAGCGTCTCCAGTGGATTTAACATAAAAGACACTGACTGTGTTACTTGGTAATTCTCACACGCAGTTGAAGGACTGTTAACTCTGTTTTTTTATTTTGTAGGTGTTCTACAGGAGGGCTTGGGGGATTGTTTCTTTTGATGCACGAGTTTATGTAATTGTTAACTTGTTTTTATTTGATACATTACTTACGTGCTTGTGCTGATATACTTACTTTTATATATTTTCCTCTTTCAAGAACTTTTAATAAATTTTAACCTTTTGTTAACGCGCTGTTCAAGACCTTCATCCATACACATTTAAGCTTTTACTATATTCTCTGTCTGTGGGAAAGAAGAGAGAGAGCGGGTGTGTCTTAAGACTTTATAAGTGAGTGTGGACTTGGAAAGAGAGATAGCTTCAACATGTTTATCCTATTTACACACATTATCTGTGTTTTCTCTATAATTCTGACAGTTCACTCACATTTGTCGATTTCACACAAATTGTCAAACTCGACAAATATTTCAAAAACCCTACACACTCATGACACTTTCCCGTATTTACCTGACCGCTCGAAGTGTTTGTTAGATTACGGTGATATTCGAATTGTCAAGACTAGATGGAGAAGTGAAAGATAAGCTGGGATTGCCTTTGCACAAAATGGCATAGGGCGAAAACCCAGACGTTGTCGGCGAAGGTAGATAACAACCTTTGATACGGGGACACGGGTTGCAGATAATTGCCACTAACCATGTTGTCTCAGTTGTCCAATATGGACAATAGATTGTGTTTGGAGATACGTATCAGTTCGCAAACATGACGTGCCCAAATACACGGCTGATTTCACTGGGGTGCCGGAAGGTATCAATCTTGTGATGTAACAGTTCTGGCAGGAATGTAACATCTTGGAAGATATTATCATTGATAGATCTGTGAAGAAGTGAGTTGGCACGCTTGACAGGCAGCAACGGAAATGGCAAGACATTATATGGTCATGGAGTTTGACAATATCACTGTTGGGAGTAGAAAATGCGTTAATTTTAACGCCGAGTTTGGCACTTTGCCACTTCACCCAAATAGCCACTCTGTGTCACGTGATGAGACTGGCTGGGGAAGTTTTGCTAACAAGGCAGGTAAAAAAGACGAGAGAGAGTTTAGCAGCGCGAAGCGGGCAGTGAGTGACCAGCCGTTAGGCGGCACAGATGTGTGTGTGGGCATGTGTGGATAACCCTAGTGTATATTCCTGGTTTTACATGGAAGTATTATAATGTATGGCATATTTAACATTCATAATTGTTCATGAAAATGAGTGACTTTTATTATTATTATTAATCTGGATTATGTTCTTATTGCCTGACCACATCAATGGGTCTAATGTGAAGTTCGTTGTAATGTGTATTAAAGTTACAGAACCGTCACTCAGTTATTATTACTTTCATTGGAGAAAGAGATGTGTGCACAAAGTAAGTTAATACTAAGAATTAATGTTTATTCGCCAGGCACATAAAGAGAGAACCCTGGACATCACATTCCAGAGAACCCTGGACATCACATTCCTACTTATATGGGATACAAACAAACAGTCGTGCAAACGAAAAAGGCAGGAATAAGCACGAAAAATATAAATATACACCCCACAACAGATAGGTTTTAACAGATGGGAAGCCAAGCCTGTGCCTCGCGATGTTTAATGCCTGAATTAATTATGTGCACCAAGTTATCTAAAATGCATTTGCATCAATTGAACTATAACATGAGTGAACATAAAACAGGAGTTCAGATGCACTTTTAAGGCAACGTGTTTTAAAGCTGTTTTGAAGAACTGGACTGTTTAATAATGACTTTTTGTTCGTGTAATGAACTTTCTTGCAAACGTACCTTTTTGCAAAAACTGCGGTGAAACCAGCAATCGCGCAAATGAGATTCCCGTGCAAGCGAAAGTTTTTGTCGCACAGCTGCAAATTAGCCACGCCCCGTGACCTTTAACGGCAGCAGGAATTTAGGTCAACAAACATACTCTTATCGATTTCGGTTTATGGAATATTTTAAAGACGAACGGAGGACCTAGTTTTTCCAAAAACATTGAAGGCTTTCAGGGACCATACGTGTACTAACATTTATAAATCTATAAAAGAAACTTTACGGACCTTATTATTAAGAAATAAATAAAACAGTTCGACCAGACGACATATTATAAAACAAGTTTTCAGAACTATAGTTTCTATTTTGGCTTAGTGTTCCTGATTCATGCGAGACAGTGTAAACTAAATTACGCCGTGTTCAGACCAAAACACTTTAGTCTGCATTTTACGATACGTTTAGCTTCATTTTAAAAGCTTGTTTAAAGCATCTTGTGCTTTAATAGCGTGCTCCATCTTTGCTATTTTTCTTTTTTTCTATTCTATATGTTCAGTGTTGCCAATTTTTTTTTTTAGGTATCATTTTTTTTTCATTCATCTTCGGAAGTATGATGAAAGGTGATTTTCTATAGGTTTATGTGAGGTTTGCATTTAAGGAATTTTAGCGCTTTGACGCACTCATACTGATAGTCCTTTTCAGCATTGCGAACATTTCATTTTTGTTTAGATGTGGCGTTAGGTATTACGTTTTGTTATTGTTTCGTATATATGTCTCACATTGTCAGTTGTTGTAATAGAGTTTTCTGTACCTTCTTCTCTTTAGTTGTTAATGTGACGGTTGTTTCGTTTTAGTTGTGAATTATCTGTAGTGTCTAATAATAATAATTTTTTTTTACATGTTAATATAGAATATTGTTTTTGTTGTCTTATTTTAGTTAATTTTGATTTGTTTTTGTGTGTGTTGTATTTGAAAATATACCATCATCATCATTGTCATTGACATCATTGCCTTCATCTTTTCATTGTACATTTGTCTGGACCCATTGATATACATGGCATAATTTTGCATATTTTTTTCTTTTAATTATAACATGTATTGAGCACTAGAGTATTCATTAACAATATCACCATAATTTAACACATTCTAATTATGTCCTTGGTGGGTTTGTACGACTTACATAGGTATTGAGTTTTGTATTGTTCATCATTATAAATATCACTATATTTTGAACAGAAAGTAGTTTCTGGTAGGAAACCATGTCTTCCTTTCAGGACTTTATAGAAATTGGGATTTAATTTAATAAATCAGGAGCGGAACTAGAGGCGTTTGCTACTGCACAATTTGACAGCTATAATGCAAGAATTGAAAGACAGACTGAACGTGAATTAAAACGTCTTCAGTTAGAATATGATGAGAAGAAAAAGACACAAGATTTGGAGAAGGACAAGTTAGAACAAAAGGAAAAATTGGAGAGAATGAAGATGGAAGAGAAAGAAAAAGATCTTGCACAAGCTCTTGCGCTAGAAAAACTAAAGATTAACGCTGAGCAAGAAAAACTAAAGATTGACGCTGAGCAAGAAAAACTAAAGATTGACGCTGAGCAAGAAAAACTAAAGATTGACGCTGAGCAAGAAAAATTAAGATTAGCTGCTGCAACTGCTCAGAAAGCAACTGATTTGGAGATAGAGAAATTGCGTATTCAGAAAGATATAGATGTTGCTGTCGCCCTAAGAAAAGTGGAGTTGGACGCTCCAAACACATCATCTAGTACACCTGTGACCACAAACCGGATACGATTGCCAAATTTCAACCAACAAATCGACTGCGTCGATAGTTTCTTACAACGTTTTGAGCTCAAGGTCAGCGCGTTGAAGATCCCCAAGGGTCAATGGAGTGCAACATTATGCGATTTTTTAACAGCAGACGCTCTACAGGCTTATTTTGCTCTGGACAGCGGTAGTAGAGAAGACTACGATGTTGTCAAGGAGACATTGCTACGTAAATTTCAGCTTACAGAAGCAGGATTCCGTGATAAATTTCATTCCTGTCTGCCTAGCAGGAAAGCTGACTTTGGAGAATTTATCTCATTAATAAAATTATATTCTAAAAGATGGATAGAATTGTCCGGAATTGATAAGACCTTCACTGGCTTACTTGATCTAATGTTACGTGACAAGGTGTTGTCGGCATGTAGCACCGATCTTGCCTCATTTTTTCAAGAAAGAAAACCGAAAGACCTTGAGGCAATGGAGATACTTGGGAGACAATATATGACAGCTCACCCAGATAAAGAGGTTCACAAACCAACTATAAAGGACGCACTCCCAGTATGTGTGGCTCGTCATGACTTTAGAGATGGTGGTCATAGACCTCGATCACAGAGTGTGGACAGCAGAGTAAGGCAAAGTTATAGATCCAACTACCGAGGAAAATATAACTTCCCAAGGCAGAGGTCACCATCTAACTTCCCGCAGAGGCGCGACTATGGTTATTCAAACCAAGGTCAGTGGCGGCAGAATTCTAGCCGTAATGAGGAAATGCATCACAAACGGATGGATCATAGACCCACACAAGACAATGCATCCTACAGTGGTAATAGGAATAATGGCAGATGTTGGTCATGTGCTAGGAATAGAACTTATAAGAAATATTATGGAAACAGCACTAACAAACACTGTGGGCATAATGACAATAGCAATCATGAGAAGGGTAATGCATGTGTAACTGCAAAGAAGAATGATGAGAAGGGAGCCGACCATGCCAATGCATGTATTGTTAGCTCACTTAATGATGAAAATTTTTATGGATGCAAATCTTTATTCCAACCTGGTTCACAGCCCAGATTGATCTGCGGGCATGCTCTACCCATGTCATCTTGTGAGAACGTGGGACGCCTCACGTTATATACTGGTTTTCTGTATAACAGGCATGTAAGTGTCCTTCGTGATTCTGGCTGTACCACTGTCGGAGTCTGTAGATCGCTAATTGATGAATCTGCCTTTACTGGTAAAACAGTGAAGTGGATAACATTTGGTGGGAGTATAGAGTGTTACCCAGTGGCAGAAATAGATATTGCCACACCCTTCTTTACAGGTAAGGTAAGGGCGTGTGTCCTTGATGAACCAGTATCAGACATTATCCTTGGTAATATACCAGGTATTAAGGATTGCTCCCCAGATGAGATACATAAATGGGTTGAATCTCACCCAATGTTGGCTAACGCTGTAGTCACTAGGGCCCAGCATGCTGCTGAATCCAAGGCAGAGCCAGCTATACCATTTAGTGAGAGAGCAACTCTTCAGAATGTTCAGAATGTTTCCCCCCAGTCGTTCGCTGCCAAACAGCGCGAAGATGTTGCTTTGCAACCATTGTTTGCTCTAGCAGAGAGCAAGCATGTGAAGAAGACAAAAACTTCACGTTATTGGTTTGAATTTAAGAACTCAGTACTGACTAGATGCTTTGACAACTATGTTTTAGTCAGGAGACAGGTAGTTATTCCAAAGAGTTTTAGACCTATTGTATTGAATACTGCCCATGACTCGCTTTTAGCTGGTCATATGGGGATTAAGCGTACTCTGTTTCGTGTCACCTCAAATTTTTATTGGCCCTGTGTTAACAAAGATGTAAAGCTATACTGCAGGTCATGTACAACTTGTCAAAAGGTAGCACGTAGGGGCAAGCACAACGCTGCACCCTTATAGGTCACTGATGTGCCATTACGGCCTTTCACCAAGATTGCAATTGACATAGTTGGTTCTATGTCAGTCATGTCAGATAGAGGATATCGATATATCCTAACGTGTATAGACTTATGTACACGTTGGCCGGAGGCCATACCATTGAAGACTATCACCTCAGCAGCTGTCTCTGATGCTTTATTTGTTATTTTTTGTCGCATAGGATTTCCTGATGAAATCTTATCAGATCATGGTACTCAATTTATGTCTCAAATGATGAAAGATATTGAGAACATGTTAGCAATTAAGCATTCGTTCACAAGCCCATACCATCCGGAAAGCAATGGCGTTTGCGAGCGTTTCAATGGCTCGTTGAAGCAGTTGTTAGGCAAAGTCACCGAGACATGTCCTCGTGACTGGGACCGAATGTTACCAGCGGTCTTATTTGCTTACAGAGAAGTGCCCCATGAGAGCACTGGCTTTTCGCCATTTGAGTTGGTATATGGTGCCAACCCTAGAGGTCCTATGCACATACTCAAGGATTTGTTGTTGGGATCAGTGGAGGATGTTACTGTCCGTACCAGCTATGAACTGGTCATTGATCTCAGACAACGCCTTGTAGATGCATGTACTTATGCATCAGGTATGATACGTAATGCTTCACAGAGGTCGAGAGTGCGCTGCAACCAATCTCGAAAATTACGTTCGTTCCTACCAGGAGAACAAGTATGGCTACTTCTTCCAACCAAGGAAAATAAACTGCTAATTTCCTGGCAGGGCCCTTTTAAGGTGGTTGAGAAGAAAACTGATGTAGATTATGCCATTGACATAAGGGGCAAAGTTAAAACATTTCACATCAATATGTTAAAATTATATGTGGAGCGCCCTGCAGAATTAGAACCTATCTTGGACAGTATTTCTGATGAACCAGTTCGACAGACTTTGTCAGCTGTTGTGGCAGCTGATGATTCTACAGCGAGCGATATTTATTTTAATTTTCCTCTGCTGCCTTTAACATCTTCCAAATCTTGGAGAGATGTAACTGTATCAGTTGATTTAGATTCTGGTTATCGAGAACAGACTCTTGCTGTTTTAGAATCTTTCTCTGATGTGCTGACTGAACTTCCAGGTCGCACTGATGTTATCTCTCATGATATTACATTGACTGATGATCACCCTATCAAACTCAGACCGTATACTATACCCTTACACTACAGATCTCAGGTGGATAGTGAACTTAAGGATATGCTACGCATGGGCATCATTTCTCCTTCTGAATCATCCTATTCTTTTCCTATGGTTCTAGTTAGAAAGAAGGACAAATCTCTTCGCATCTGCATTGATTTTAGACGTCTTAACAGTGTCACTCTCACAGATGCCGAGCCCATGCCTGTTTTGGAGGATCTCTTATCACAACTATCCCAGGCTACATACTTTAGCAAACTAGATCTTTCCAAGGGATATTGGCAGATCCCTTTAACTGATAAAGCCAAACCACTAACCGCATTTATGACTCCATATGGTTTATTCCAATGGAATTATATGTGTTTTGGCCTTGTCAATGCTCCTGCGACTTTTGTGCGCATGATGCGGAGACTCTTAGGAGATAGATCTGATGTCATCACATACATAGACGACATCTGTTTATTCCATAGTTCTTGGCAAGAACATATCACAGGATTAAAATCTTTATTAATGCTACTCAGAAAGCATGGTTTGACAGTTAGACCTTCAAAGGTTCAGATTGGTTTTCCAGAAATTTCATTCCTTGGTCACCGTGTTGGTAACCACATGTTATACCCTGATGAGCAGACTGTTAAACGCATATTAGAATTAGATATCCCTCGGACAAAGAAACAGGTTAGGAGCATGTTAGGACTCATTAACTTCTATCACAAGTTCATTCCGAACTTTTCATCTATTTCTTCTGTCCTGTCATCTTTGACTAAAAAGGGAGCTCCTAATAAAATTGTTTGGTCCGATACTTGCAGTGGAGCTTTGAACAAAATTAAAACTGTATTTTCCAAGGCACCTATTTTGATGTTACCTATTATCACTATGCCATTTCTTCTGAGGACTGATGCTTCTCAGACTGGCATTGGTGGTTGCCTGTTGCAATGGTTCAATGATACTCCACATCCATGCTTGTATGTAAGCAGGAAATTGCTACCAGCAGAAACTCGGTATTCCACCAGTGAAAGAGAACTTTTGTCCATCATTTGGTGTATAAGCAAGTTATCACGCTATTTACTTGGCGCACACTTCTATCTCCAGACGGATCACCGTCCACTAACATCCCTAAATCAAAAAACTACGACAAACAGTAGATTACACAGATGGTTTTTGCTTATCCAAGAATGTAGATATACAATTATTCCAATCAAGGGATCAGAAAACTTTCTGGCAGACTTATTGTCAAGGAATGTAACTGGAAAGTGAAATTGTTTGCGCCAGATGTTGACATTGTCTGATCTTGTTTTGTTTTCAGGTGATATACTATTGAAACATTCATGTTACGACTTTAATTGCATTTTTTGAAAGATTGGATTACATTTTGTCTAAACTGTTTACATATATCTGTTTTCATGTCATTTTGCACTACAATTAATACTTCATATATATTATTCTGAACAGTAGGATTTTTCTTTTCTAACAGATTAATAGTTCTTGGGCTAACTATCCACTGTTCTCAAGCGAAAACCCTTGGTTTCCGCTCGGGAACAGGGGGGCAATGTTGGGAGTAGAAAATGCATTAATTTTAACGCCGAGTTTGGCACTTTGCCACTTCACCCAAATAGCCACTCTATGTCACGCGATGAGACTGGCTGGGGAAGTTTTGCTAACAAGGCAGGTAAAAAAAAACGAGAGAGAGTTTAGCAGCGCGAAGCGGGCATTGAGTGACCAGCCGTTAGGCGGCACAGATGTGTGTGTGGGCATGTGTGGATAACCCTAGTGTATATTCCTGGTTTTACATGGAAGTATTATAATGTATGGCATATTTAACATTCATAATTGTTCATGAAAATGAGTGACTTTTATTATTATTATTAATCTGGATTATGTTCTTATTGCCTGACCACATCAATGGGTCTAATGTGAAGTTCGTTGTAATGTGTATTAAAGTTACAGAACCGTCACTCAGTTATTATTACTTTCATTGGAGAAAGAGATGTGTGCACAAAGTAAGTTAATACTAAGAATTAATGGTCCCTGGAAAAAGGGGAAGGGGTCGACCTAGACGACGGTGAACCCAGGACATCACAGAGAGTCTGAACTTGTCTTTGGCTGATGCAGGTCGACTTGCCCAGAATCGTGATGCGTTCAGAGCAGCTGTAATGGAGACAACGTTCTGGAAAGAATACGTCACATGATGATGATGATGAATGTTTATTCGCCGGGCACATAAAGAGAGAACCCTGGACATCACATTCCAGAGAACCCTGGACATCACATTCCTACTTATATGGGATACAAACAAACAGTCGTGCAAACGAAAAAGGCAGGAATAAGCACGAAAAATATAAATATACACCCCACAACAGATAGGTTTCAACAACCACGTAAAGGGCAATATCTTATGTTGTCATTTAGCAATGTTCTATATGAGGGAAGTGGGGGAAACCCCTACCAAAATCAGATACTTATTTGCAATTGGTTTGGCATCTGAGATGCTATGATAGACTGCTCCTGATTGGATCTCTCCTCAACAAATCAGCATGGGTATGTAGGCTAAATTTTCGCTTATAACATACCACTTTGTAAGACTACTTTACTGACTTCCAGTTTCGTCAAGGAGAAATCATAGACAGCCAGGAACATGGAATATTACAACCTCAATACAGGACAGGCCATAGGACTGGAAGTGAATTCTAAGATTAGAAGGGAGTAACTCCAGGGTCATCACTTTGCGCCTTAAGTTCTAGGATCCTACTTCGTGTTCACCCAGGTAGACACCTAACACACATGAAAGGTACAACATCTTAAATAGTTGCCCGACAATATTCGGACGTTTCCTGTGCAAAACGTCTGTGCTCACCCGAAAAAAACTCGTGGTAAGTTGTAATATGCACATTTAATCATTT
Organism: Oreohelix idahoensis; assembly: GCA_024509875.1. Classification (NCBI taxonomy): domain Eukaryota; kingdom Metazoa; phylum Mollusca; class Gastropoda; order Stylommatophora; family Oreohelicidae; genus Oreohelix; species Oreohelix idahoensis. Next base: position 40,356 of record JAMPIV010005693.1, on the reverse strand, counting down.
TATATTTGCATTCTGACATATATAATTTGCTTGTCTGTGTACATCTGCATATGAAGCTGGCAACATCATCACTGTAAATGACTCATGAACCACCACTGCAAGAGCTGGTGACTGCCTCGTGCGGTTTTCCTCAAAACAAACTTTAGCCCCATAGAGAACATGGAGTGGATGATGATTCATGGTGTATATATTTATTATACTAACACCTTAGTAAGTTTTATGTATATATTTATGTATATTTGGATTGTCACCTTGCACTGTCCAAAAGGACTTTCATCCGACTCAATGGAGTTAAAATTAACGCTCAAGGAGGGTAGACATTCTGAGGAAGATGAAGTGGTGGATGGAAGAGGAGGTCGCCTGACGCTCATATCAGAGACCCAATGCTCAGAAGAGTGATTTGTTTCCCTCTGTGTTTGTCGTAAAATGTGCCAGAAGTCGACGCTAGACACAAACATCAGACGGGTCTTGAAGACGCTTGATAAGATTTGACTATTGAACAGAAAGACCAGTCCGAAGCTCCTGTGGGAGCCAACAGCGGCTGAAGCAGATGCCGACTGACCCCACACCGTCAGTTAAGTAACATACAAGCACAGCCAAAGGACATTTCAATATCTGTCTTATCATCCACCAAAAATTAACATCATCCGATGATGAGAAATATTATTGCTTCTTTTTTATAAGCAACTTTATTTATTTTATATATTTAACCCATAAGTGATTATTAAACCTGTGTATCTGTAACTATAAGTCTATAGATGGATTAATCACTATTGAGTCTGCACCCGTATGACTCATATTGTTTTAAATACATAACAATATAGAGCTATAACATTAATAGTTGCTGAATCACCTTCAGCTGGGTGCTCAAAAAATATGAATCAGTATTTCCCCACAGAAGAGGCGGGAGAATAAAAAGTTTATGACGGCTTAGATGATCTCAGTTGTTATGCATGCTTCTCTGTAAAATCATGTGACGCTCCCTTAAATTTAAGCATAGTTATTCTATTTATATCTCTGCCAAGAGTAATCTTGAGCGAAGGTTGGTACCTTTAAAGACTAACTTTTATACGCAAACGTTGGCCATTGTTGGACCACTATTGCAGAGCAGGGGACAATACCATCACAAGTGGGTCTCTCGTACGAGGATAGGTGAGACCAGACACACAATTGTGATAAGTCACCAGAGTGGTCTTATCTTGAGATAATACAACCTTATAGTTGTTCCCCTTAGAATGTACGGGCAAGATAATTCTAATTTTTTAGAAAACTGCCATATTGTATTTTTTTAAAGTTTGATTTTACGGTGTACGGTGCAGACTAACAGAATATCGTCAAGAGAATAACTGAGAAACTGACTAAAACAAACTTTTTTCTTAACTGTAAGGTGGAAAAAAGAAACCAAATTTGCTGTAGTTATAATTGTATATGTAATTTGTATTGCTGTAGTAGTAGTTTAGACAGCTAGCTAATTTGTACTTGGCATTTATGAGAATCATTAGAATTTACATAAAGTGTGGAAGACGCCGCAAGTAGTTCTATGTGGGTGTTTTTACGTCGAATGTTTTTGTTACACATATATAACAATCTTTAAGCTTTCTAAAAGACATTGGCATGTAATGATATGGTACAACATACCAAAAAGGAGTATTACAACATACCAAAAAGGAGTATTATTATTAAAATTTACAAAATTTTTGTGGAATACCTTTGAAGTAGATCAATATGGGTATTTTTTATATGGAGGTTTTATCAGAATCTTTGTTTGCCATACAATATATTGACAGGTAGTGGAGTAAGATACTAAATATAGCATCAAATACAATAGTAATTTGATATATTAAACAGAGCACAATTGAGATTAGACTTAAACAAAAGTGCGAAAAACATCTCCAGCAATTTGCAATGGGTGTTTTTTACATGGAAGTTTCTATATTCTGTAAGAATCTATAATTGCACTGATGCTTTTTATGTGCACATGTCCCAACCTACCAATGATCAGTAGGATAACATGTGTACAACCAATGATCAGTAGGATAACGTGTACAACCAATGATCAGTAAGATAACATGTGTACAATAGCCTAATTTGTTAATGTCCGCAGTCAGTGGATAGTACTTATCAAATTTATGTTGGTAACATTTATCTAAATGTGCATCATATGGTATTGCTACTTCTACTACAAAAGCTGTTTTGCTCTGTTGATTGATTATTGTTAAATCAGGTTTTACGGCACGTGATTTAAATGAAATATCACTGCTGCCTAAAAGAGATGGTTTAATCATTATTTCTTTTTTTATACATACATACAGATATATACATTTATATACTACGTTTGTTGTACGAGTAAACCGCACAAGTTTGCCGCTACGAATGTCCTCTAGACTCGTCTCTTAGGGTTGGTGTCCAGAACTGAGTACTAGGAAATATTATAGGACCTAAGACCAGGAACGTGTACCAGGAACGGGTACCAGGAACGTGTACCAGGAACATTCGGTAAAGGGCATCCAGATTTTTTGTTGTTTAACAGAGTGGTCGATAATGATTACTGCAGCAGCTGACATGTAGTCATCCCAATGTGACGCGAATGATAATTGTTAATCTACAAATCTTCGCTGTAAGCACATGGGGAAGATTTCTTGGAACTGTGACTATAAATACTTTGTCTGAAGTTTAACACTTTTAATTTTTAAAAGTTACATCTAGTATTCGCCGGTCTCTTGCGGCAAAGGTGCCAGCATCGATTCACGGTATCAACACGCTTCAGTCTACCCAGCTGTAAATAGGCACCTGACATTGCACTTGAGTTAGGACAGGAAAAAAAGCAAGGAGGAAGGGATGCTGGACATAGTATAGTAAAGTCTCTAACACTTCACTCCCCGACGGCAGTATTAATCACGTTCTATTACTGGAATCTTCAAAGCAAGTTTTTTGAGCGCGAACGGAGAGACTTCCGTCAGGGAGTGATGATCTGGGTTCTGACCGGACTAGTATGTCCGTGGTACTTCTCTGCATTATCTGGGGGAAAGATAGCCTTCAGTGTGACTGTGATGTTAGTGATTCTCCCCAGAGTTATTCTGTTCGTCAAGAATGACGACAGTTGTTATTTGTGTATTTCTCGGATTCTGTCAAAGGTAAAAGAAACTTAATTATTATGCCTAAGTTGCAGAACATTTTGTGGCAACCTGTGAGTAGAGCTCACAGTCCTTTGAGATGCAGAGTCCATTATTTGTGCTCGATGTAGCCAACTAAGACTATTCGGCTAACTGTTATACAGAAGCCCAGTGAAGATATATTATTATGAAAACCGCATGTTGGCGGTATGTTTCGGCATGGATGATTATGCCTGCCTATGAAGAATACACAGTTGTTTACATTATTATAGAGGCCCGACATTACGGCCAATATCTTTGAGCAGAAGAAGATGTAGCTGGCGTGTTATGCCAGATGAATTGCAGCATTATTATTATTATGCAATTGAGAACTCGCCTTTTGGTACGGCGGGGTTGGTTAAAATACCTGACGCGCTGAGTCAGTGGTATGTGAGCTGCAGTATGAACTATGTGTTAAAGGACAGACCATTGTCGATAACATCCTGATAGATGAGTGATTCAAGCTTTATAATGCCAGATGTTTTTGCCAGTCATTTCCAGTTTATATGATGTCCTTGATCCTCGTCCATTTGACTGTAACTGTTGATGTCACTGTGTCTCGTAAATAAATGGTTGAAAAGTTTCAGCAGTTGCAACAATTACTATCTACTGCATGTGAGTGAGTGGGTGAATTGTTTACCTGTCAAAGAGCCTAAACGCATTCGTGTTGTCTACACACCCACATCACTTATCAACCCACACCAACTTCGAGTACTTCACATTCAAGAGATGTATGATGTTTGAATGTCAACATGACACCCTGTTAGCGCCTCAACGCCTGGTGAGCTAATCATGCACAACAACGCTGTTTGGCCCAGGTCGTACTGACTACGCACGCACAGAAACCTACAGTAACACCGTGCAGGAACATTGGGGTAGATCGTACAGCCTTCAACATTCTAGTGGCGCATCAACACATCCATACAATAACAGTACACAGTAAAGATATCGTTACATTCCTGGTGGTCATGAAATAGGACTGATTGAGGACATTATCTATGATAACACACATTCATGGTGGAACTACACCGTGGAAACTGGACAAGATGATTTATACTGTTCAGCACATAACAGCAACACACCTTCAACTCGTGTTTGCAAACAAGGCCAGGATTGTACTTAAGATAAGTGGCGGTTTGTTTTTTCGGAAACTTTGTACCGTTATATTGTGTATAACTGAGCCTTCTTACAACACACTTTATTAATGCTTCTTTATGTTACATGTTCTTTGGTGTGTGTGTGTTTCTGCGGGTCTGGTTGAGTCGGCGACTCCTATAAATATCCCCCTTAACCGAGGGTCTATTGTGAGTGTTCTGTAGGGACTGTGCAAATTTCACTTTGTGGAATTTGCTAGCAACATTTGTTGCTATTTTCGTTTAGTTGTGACGAAGTGTACCTTTCGTTGTTTTTGGAATCTTTTTTCTGTTCTTTAGTTTTCCGTTCTTTTGTTGGTATTTGTCCGCTTCCTCTTCCTGTCATTAAGTTTTATACTTACTTATGTTTATACATTGTGGCGTCATTTGTTTTTGTTGATTATTCGCAGTTATCATCACATGTTTTGTGATATTTTCCTTAGTTTCGCTGTAGTGTTTATTTGACTTCTGCGAACGTTTTCGGTTGTTCTATATTCTTGTCTTCGTATTGTTATCGTATACATGTTTATCATACACAGTCTATATATGTATGTGTATATATATATATATATATATATATATATATATATATATATATATATATATATATATATATATATATATATATATATACTTGGTCATGGGCTATTATTATTAATATGATGCACTTTTCAGATAGAGGTTATTTATGATGATATTATTATAGAGAAACAAGGTGATTATACAAGTTTTTGATTAAAAGACTTGTCTCCCACGGAGATTGGGATAGAATAAAGTGAAGTGAGTATACAAGTCTAGTATTACAGACTTGTCTCCCATTGAGGTTGGGATAAGGTAATTTATTTAATTTTTCAAGTCTGATCTCACATTATTAGACAGAATGTCTACATTAGAGTACTTTATTGAGCAAGGGAAATCCCTTGGCAAGACTGGTGAGAAATTGGAAGAATTTGCGACTGTTCAATATGCCAAGGCACTGAAGTCGGAAGAAAAGAGACAGAAAATGGAAAATGAAAGACAGAAAATAGAAGCTGAACAAAAGAAAATAGAAGCTGAACAAAAGAAAGCAGAAGCTGAGAATTTAAGATTGCAAATGCAGGCAGATGAAAGGAAATTCCAGATGGAAGTTGAAAATAAAAGATTAGAAAGAGATGCTGAGAATAAAAGATTAGACAGAGAAGCTGCTGCTGAAGCTGAGAATAAAAGATTAGACAGAGAAGTGCTGCTGAAGAGAGGAAACTTCAAGCTGCTGCTGAAGAAAGAAAAGCAAAAATGGAACATGAGGAAAAACTCTTATCTTTGGAGTTAGAGAAATTAAAGTTGATGAATATGAGTGTTCCTCAAGCAACGTCGGGTAAGATAAAGGAGAGTTCTTATAAAGTCAAATTACCTCCTTTCAACCCTCTAAAGGACGACATAACGTGCTACCTTGATAGATTTCAATTAACATGCGTAACGCATAAGGTAGATAAGGAACAAAATGTCGGACAATTGATGGAGTTACTTTCAGGTGAACCATTAAGTATTGTAATGGCAGTAGAGGAACCTGACAGAACTAACTATGATGTCAGGGCAACATTACTTAAAAGATATCAACTAAAAGAAGATTATCGTCTTCGTTTTAGGACAATGCTACCAGAAACTGGAGTAGAGTTCTCTCTCTTTATTACGAAGATATGTCTTACATTCACACATTGGATTGAGCTGTCTAAAACAGACAAAACATATGAAGCCCTTATGGACTTATTACTTCGAGATAAAGTTATGTCATCTGTCAATGAGTCTTTCCTTGCTTTTCTTCATGAGCGTAAACCTAAGAACATAAAAGACATAGAAGAATATTGTTGCCAGTACGTCACTGCGCATCCCCATGCTACTGTTAGCAATTCTAAGGTTAAGGAAGAGTTGCCAGTTGCTTCTGCAGCACCATATGGCCCTAACTTCAATCGTAAATTTCAAGGTGCTCAACAAAACTTTAATAGGAAGAGTAATCAGAATTACACTCAATATCAAAGCAATCCATCACACAAATGTTTTTCTTCAAAGAACTGGAGACGAGCTGATAGTCCTCGTAATTATGGGTTCAACAATTATAAACACTTTCGCAAGGGTAGCCACTATAGGAACTATCCTAGCTATTCTCCTCGAACACAATATAATTATTCTCGCCAACGGGAATATAATAATAGTGACTATAATAATGGTGATTCAAACCAGAATAATGGTTACAATAGATCTAATAATGACAATTTCAGAGGAAATAATCGCGGTAGATCTCAACACAACAAAAAGAGATCACATCACCAGGGAAACTCTGTACAACAAGAGCCTCATGGTGCCTGTAATCAAGTGAACGATAATAAAAATTCTAATGCTATCACTTGTTCTGCTTTTGATTTTGGGAGAGCATTTCAATGCCCCAAATGCACAACATTATTCGAACCGACCACGGTAACTACTTAAAGTTGTGGTCACCCTCTTCCCGCTCTTCCTGCTGCAGTTGCGCATGCCAGGAGAGGATCGCTTATCTTGCATAAAGGTCTAGTGGATAGTAATCCAGTCTCAGTGCTTTTTGATTCTGAGTGCACTACTATTGGGGTTTAGCAATCTCTCATAGATCCTCGCTATGCCACGGGAAAGGTGGTTAAATGTGTGACATTTGGTGGCACAGTAGAAAATTACTCGACTGCTATTATTCACATTGCTACTCCCTTCTTTATGGGAGATGTCCACGCGTGTCTTCTACCTAATCCTATTGCGGATCTTATCATCGGTCGTATTCACGGGGTTAAGGAATGCACCCTGCAGCAAATTGCTGCCTGGGAAGAACGGAATATCCAAACAGCCAATGCAGTGGTAACAAGAGCACAAGCTCTTATTCCTCAAACTTCATCTACTGAAGTTAATGAAGTACATAGCCAAGAGGATCACTTGGTGATTTCGCATGACTCGTTTGTGAAAGTACAAGAAGAAGACCCGTCTTTAAAGAAATTCTTTCTTCTCGCTAAAAACGGTGATCCGAATCAGAATACAAATCGCAAATCATATATCACTATGAAGAATGGTATACTAGTGCGTATGGTACAACACTCAGACACGTCTATGCATTCTCAAATTCTCGTGCCCAAGAGTATGAGAGCCCTAATTCTTCAACATGCACACGATTCTCAGTGTGCTGGACACGTGGGTTTTTCCCGAACTAAGTCGAGAGTTCTGGCGTCTTTCTTTTGGCAATTTGTCAATAAAGACATACGAATTTATTGCCGGTCTTGCAAAATATGTCAAGAGGTCAAATCTAGAGGTCCACGTCATGCTGCACCTATTCAGGCTGCAGACATTCCTATTCGGCCGTTTCAGAAAATGGCCATTGATATCATTGGCCCTTTTAAGATTAAATCGGCCAGAGGACATCAATTTATCCTTACGTGCGTTGACATGTGCACGCATTGGCCAGAGGCTATCCCTCTTAAGAGCATCTCCACTGCCGATATCGCAGACGCTCTTTGGCTTATATTCTCTCGTTTGGGTTTCCCCGGAGAAATATTGTCAGACCATGGCACACAATTGATATCAGACACAATGTCGCAGGTAATGTCTACTCTGCACATTAAAAGATCTTTGAGTAGTATTTATCACCCATTGTCTAATGGGTTAGTTGAACGTCTTAATAGAACACTCAAGAACTTACTTGGGAAGATAACTGAGGATTATCCTCAGGATTGGGACAGGGTTCTATCCGTGGCTCTCTTTGCCTATAGAGAGGTCCCCAACGAACATACAGGATTTTCTCCTTTTGAATTTGTCTTTGGCGTGCGACCGCGCGGTCCTATGTCTTTACTTCATGATCTTATAACTGCTGATAATATCAACAATGACACACAATCTTCATATGAGTATGTCATTGCTCTCAGACAGAAGATTATTGAAGCATGCAAGCTAGCAACTTCCTCATCCGAATTTGCTAAAGAAAAGGCAAGGCGATTTGCTAATAATAAGAGACGCCTACGTCAACTTTGTCCTGGAGACAAAGCGTTTGTTTTACTTCCTTCTGGGAAGAACAGACTTCTTATTGCATGGAAAGGCCCATATACAATAGTCTCGAAAATTTCCGATGTCGACTATGTTGTCGATATTGATGGAAGGCATAAAACCGTCCATATAAATATGCTTACGGAATATCATGAACGACCAGACTATTTGCAGCCTATTTTCCAGGCGACGGACGATTCTCCAGTCCAACAAGGTCATATCTCATCCCTGTCAGTTATACAGGATGAGGAAACTATTTTTTCAGATGTTAATCTACCTCTTCCTGTGATTCCACTTACTTCTACGGAATCATGGAAAAACGTTACTGTTTCTGCTAATTTGTCTTCTGGGGAACAGCGACAAGTATCCTCTACGCTACAATCATTTCAGGATGTCCTTACCGACATTCCTGGACACACACATGTCATTGAACATGACATTATACTTATCATAATCCGATCCGAGTAAGACCTTATCCTATTCATATTCATTTTCAAGCACAAGTCGAGAAAGAATTGGATGAAATGATACAATTGAAAATAATTGAACCATCCACTTCAGCATACTCTTCGTCTATGGTTATTGTTCGAAAGAAAGACAATAACATACGCCTTTGCGTCGATTATTGCAAATTGAACCAAGTTACGAAGTTCGATGCTGAACCTATGCCTTTATTAGAAGATCTACTTACTAGACTTTCTAACTCTCGATTCTTTACTAAACTTGACTTGTCGAAAGGCTATTGGCAAGTTCCGTTAACTGAACCAAACCTCTCACTGCTTTCTCAACACCTAAGGGTTTGTTTCAATGGAATTTTATGCCTTTCGGGCTTATGAACGCCCCAGCTACTTTCGTACGCATGATGCGTCGAATTCTCTCATATCGTTCAGATGTCATTGCATACTTAGACGACATCTGTCTTTTCAGTAATACTTGGGAAGATTACTATTTGGGTTTAAATGAATTACTGTCTACTCTACGCGAGCATAATTTGACTGCAAAACCCTCTAAAGCCTATGTTGGGTTTAGTGAAATTTCTTTCCTGGGTCATCGTGTTGGTCATGGTCTATTGAAGACAGAGGGCCAAAACATTTCTAAGATATTAAATATCTCTGTTCCTAAGACAAAAAAACAAGTACGTAGTCTCTTGGGATTAATACAATTCTACGGAAGATTCATTAAGAATCTATCCTCTATAATGGCACCACTCTCAACCCTATTGAAGAAAGGGTCTCCTAACATGGTGCGCTGGTCCCAAGAATGTCAATCTTCATTGGATCAGATTAAGAATTTGTTCTCATCCCCACCTATCTTAAGGCTACCTATTGCTGATAAGACTTTTGTTCTTCGTAGTGACACCTCATCCACAGGGATCGGAGCGGCACTAATGCAGGAGTATTCAGGAACCCTGCATCCTGTAATGTATATCTCTAGGAAACTGAATGCGGCAGAAAGGAATTACTCGGTTTTAGACCGTGAATTGTTGGCTATGGTTTGGTCAATCCTTAAGTTACAAAGATTCCTTCTTGGTGCGCATTTCATTGTGGAAACAGACCAAAAAGCTCTTACTGCTATTCAGTATAAGAACTTGAAGAGCTCGAGATCTACTCGATATGCTATTGCTCTTCAACCTTTTCATTTCACGGTACGAGCTATCCGTGGTTTGGATAATGTGATGGCAGACATACTGTCTAGATTCCCATATGAGTCCACTTAAGTCTTGTGTCCTAGATTTTTCCTGATACACTTCTAGACATATGTCTCTTCACTATAACAATATATGTTAACACATTTGTTTTCACCTTAGAGTGGTAAATTAATTGTTTTTTTTCTCTATTACCATCTTTGGTGTAATGGAGAAGGTTGAGTTGACATAATATAAAGGTCAAAAAAATTAATGCGGCCACGTGTAATACTTAGACATGTAGTAGTAATTATAGTACATTATAGCATGTTGCTAATTGTGTCATTTATATTGTTCTCAGTGCAAACTAGTACCAGGTACGGAGTGCTTTTGAGAATCATGATGATGCCATATGTCTCCCTTACATTCTATTTGGATGCTGCTTACATTGATCTTCGGGATACAGCATTGTTTTGTACTGTGGATGCCATCTTCTATTAGTTAGATTGTACTCTTGTATTGTCATATGTATGTATAATGACTTTACAAATTTTATTATGGCCATCCATTAGATAATAGTGATTATATAGCATGAGACTTCGATAGATTTATATGTTCATACGACTTCTCGATATGTTGTCATTCGCAGTGCTATAATATTGCATTTTTTAACATGTATGTGATTTTTGTTAGCATCGCCAGCAACTGAGGTTTCTTTGATGGTACCTCCCGGATATGTTTTACTTGGAGAAAATATTTTCTCTTATCTTGTGAGGTGATTTTTTGTTCACACTAGACGCTCTATTGTGCGTCGATTGAGCCTGTCATTAAGACATTATTTTATGTTCTTTGTTTCATCGGCGCATCATTCATGCGCGAATGGAGAGACTTCCGTCAGGGAGTGATGATCTGGGTTCTGACCGGACTAGTATGTCCGTGGTACTTCTCTGCATTATCTGGGGGAAAGATAGTCTTCAGTGTGACTGTGATGTCAGTGATTCTCCCCAGAGTTATTCTGCTCGTCAAGAATGACGACAGTTGTTATTTGTGTATTTCTCGGATTCTGTCAAAGGTAAAAGAAACGTAATTATTATGCCTAAGTTGCAGAACGTTTTGTGGCAACCTGTGAGTAGAGCTCACAGTCCTTTGAGATGCAGAGTCCATTATTTGTGCTCGATGTAGCCAACTAAGAATATTTGTCTAACTGTTATACAGAAGCCCAGTGAAGATATATTATTATGAAAACCGCATGTTGGCGGTATGTTTCGGCATGGATGATTATGCCTGCCTATGAAGAATACACAGTTGTTTACATTATTATAGAGGCCCGACATTACGGCCAAAATTTTTTAGCAGAAGATGTATCTGGCGTGTTATGCCAGATGAATTGCAGCATTATTATTATTATGCAATTGAGAACTCGCCTTTTGGTACGGCGGGGTTGGTTAAAGTACCTGACGCGCTGAGTCAGTGGTACGTAAGCTGCAGTATGAACTATGTGTTAAAGGACAGACCATTGTCGATAACGTCCTGATAGATGAGTGGTTCAAGCTTTATAATGCCAGATGTTTTTGCCAGTCATTTCTAGTTTATATGATGTCCTTGATCCTCGTCCATTTGACTGTAACTGTTGATGTCACTGTGTCTCGTAAATAAATGGTTGAAAAGTTTCAGCAGTTGCAACAATTACTATCTACTGCATGTGAGTGAGTGGGTGCATTGTTTACCTGTCAAAGAGCCTAAACGCATTCGTGTTGTCTACACACCCACATCACTTATCAACCCACACCAACTTCGAGTACTTCACATTCAAGAGATGTATGATGTTTGAATGTCAACATGACACCCTGTTAGCGCCTCAACGCCTGGTGAGCTAATCATGCACAACAACGCTGTTTGGCCCAGGTCGTACTGACTACGCACGCACAGAAACATACAGTAACACCGTGCAGGAACATTGAGGTAGATCGTACAGCCTTCAACATTCTAGTGGCGCATCAACACATCCATACAATAACAGTACAGATATCGTTACATTCCTGGTGGTCATGAAATAGGACTGTTACACTAGGTAATTCAAAGTTCTGATCAGACTGATTTAACTATTGTCTGGAAATACGTGACCGTCTACCATCCCTGCTTAAGATATGGCGATCAGGTGATTGAATGTGTTTTGTTAATCCCCTATTGTCGCTTCGCCGAGTGTTGAGTTTTTTCAATTAGTAGATATGTTTTACGAGAAGGGACCCTGACATTTGGTACTAAAGGGAGAGCACACCTGACGAAAAGATAATTGCCATTAAATGAGGGCGGAAAGGATGATTAGAAAACGGATTGGCCGAAAAAATGAATGATCGAAATGACGTTTTGTCACAATGAAGACGATGATGATGACAAATGTATACAACGTTGGACGCTCAACAACACACAGACATAACATATACAGAGAACAGCGATGGTGTATATACTTGTAGCTGTGCTGTCCCCAGACTGCGAGCGCACATCAGATATCTGGCTCCCACCGACAGTGTCTCTGCTACCAGTGTATCCGCTATCGACTGACATGTCAACTTCTGCTTCTTCACCCAGTGCTGTCGTCTGCCCAACATCTCCAGACATGGTGGATGTTTTATGACCTGATATTAGAATACAACATTAGTAACTTAATAGTGTGGTAATGTGTTGTGAGTTGTTAAGTGTGGTGAACTAAATGTGTGAGCGTTCATATCTTAATGTCAGAGATTGGAACCTGAGAGAGAGAGAGAGAGAGAGAGAGAGAGAGAGAGAGAGAGAGAGAGAGGGGGGGAATGAGACAGACGAAACACAGAGACAGAAGTCATATCTGGAGATAGGGAAAAAAATTATAGAAGATTGTCTATAGAAACTTCTGCTTACTTTCATAAGCACTCACGTAAGCTAAGTTCTATGATTGATTGGTAACTATTACCTGACTAATTACACAGCCCTACACACACAAAAACTTTTTGGTGCCAAACATTTTACTCTTGATTGTTCATAAATGAGGCCTGCTCAATCCAAATATCACATTTTCTTGTCTGTAGCAGCTCTAGTTTTTGAGATACAGACATTTTTGTATTTAATTAATACAGGGTGACCCAAAAAAAAAAAACGGGCCTGCGCGCGCACTTATTGTGCGCGCGCGGGCCCGTTTTTTTGGGGGTCACCCTGTATTATTACAATATTTTCTATATAAGGCTATGTAAAAAAAACTATTGCTGTCTAGTCCTTTTACAAAAGAAAACTGCTTGTTTACTCTCAGTTTCAGTTTTCCAAGAATCTTCCTAGAATTGCCTTTTTTAGATTTTAAGCAACTACATGCATGTTAGTATGCTACTAATTTTATTACACTTCTAACAGAGAATGGCATCATCTTCAAGAAGGGCATGTTTTCTTTCACCGCATTTATTTTGTTATATTTGTGGAGAGTACACTTTCAAAGAAGAACATAGGAAGCATATTACTGTTTTTGTGAAAAAGGCATACTTTGCTTACTTTAAAGTAAAACTAGGTGACCAGGACAAGTCTTGGGCTCCTCATATTGTTTGCAAAACATGTGTTGAACACCTGCGACAGTGGACTTGTGGGAAAAGAAAATGTTTAAAATTTGGAATTCCAATGGTTTGGAGAGAGCCCAAGAACCACTATGATGACTGTTATTTCTGTGTTGTGATTATTAAGGGAATTAATGGAAAAAAAATCACAAAAAGTGAAAATATCCAGATTTAGATTCTGCTAGGCGACCTGTTCCACACGGAGATGACATACCAAGTCCAACTTTCAGTCAGATTTCGGATTCCCTGCTAGAAGATGAGACAGCAGTGGCATGTGGAACGACAAGTGACAGTGTTAGTGATTTCGAAGATGATTTTTCAGATGCTCAACGCTTCGGCCAGCTTGAACTAAATGATCTAATCCGAGATCTATATCTCTCCAAGGAATCTTCAGAACTTTTGGCTTCAAGATTGAAAGAAAAAAAAATACTGACTGCTGAAACAAAGGTTACATTTTATCGCAGCAGAGAGCAAGGTTTTATTCCATTCTTTTGTAAAGAAAACAACCTTGTGTTTTGTACTAATGTAGGAGCTCTTGTTAACAAAATTGGTGTAAGTTATACACCAGATGAGTGGCGACTTTTCATTGACAGCTCCAAAAGAAGTTTGAAGGGTGTTCTCTTACACAATGGTAACAAATATGGCTCAATTCCAATTGCTCATTCTACTACAATGAAGGAGGAGTATGCTACAATAAGCACAGTTCTGGAAAAATTGAAGTATTTAGAACATAACTGGATGGTTTGTGTAGATCTTAAAATGATGAACTTCTTGCTTGGCCAGCAAATGGGATTCACCAAATATCCATGCTTTATATGTTTGTTGGATAGCAGGGCAAAAGATATGCACTGGACAAAGAAACAGTGACCATTGAGGGATGAATTTAAAGTTGGAGAAAAAAATATTGTCAATAAGCCTCTCATTGATCGAAAAAGAGTTCTACTGCCACCATTACATATAAAGCTTGGCTTGATGAAGCAATTTGTTAAGGCACTGAACAAAGATGGTACCTGTTTTAATTACTTATGCAGAAAGTTTCCAGAATTGAGCATAGACAAACTTAAAGCTGGAATTTTTGATGGACCTCAAATTAGAAAGTTAATAAACGATCCAAATTTTATTGATTCTATGAACAAAACAGAGTCCACAGCCTGGTCATCATTTGTTTTAGTTGTGCAAAACTTTCTGGGTAACTTTAAAGCAGACAATTATTCTGAATTAGTTGGAAACATGCTGTCGAGTTTTTGTGAACTTGGATGCAACATGAGCATAAAATTGCACTACCTCCATAACCATTTACATTTATTTCCGGAGAATCTTGGCGACTTTAGTGAGGAGCAAGGTGAAAGATTTCACCAAGATATAAAAACAATGGAAGAGAGATACCGGGGACTTTGTGATGCCCACATGATGGCAGATTACTGTTGGACCCTTAAGCGTGACTGTCCGGGCATATCACATTCCAGGAAGTCCTCGAAAAGATACTTTTTGCGTGTTGACTAAACAAGTGCTAGTGATAAAGTTATATTACATTTTTGGTAATATATGCACAGTAATTACATATAATATGAATGCAGACTAAAGTCAAAATGCCACTGATAGCACCTTACTCTAGGATTGTACATAACAATTGCCCTACTAATATGGTCATTCTTAGTTATCTCAAAACCTAGAGCTGATAGAAAAAATCTGATTACATTTTTGGAATCAGCAACCCAAAATTACCCAAGAACAGCTATAAAATTTAAGGCACCAAAATGTGTGTATACCAGTGTTATATATATTGGAAATATATGTTTACTGATTATTGTTACCTGCCTGATTCTTGAGCAGACTGATTGTTTACTGTTACATGACTGATTGTTTGACTGACTGAGCATTGTTACATGACTGATTGACAGACTGACTGATTCAAATTATTATATGAGCACACTTATGGTCGGACACAGCACAGAAGTGATCGAAAGATTGAACCAATTATGTACCATCCTCCTCAGTGAGTGTGCCCTTTTATCCTCCCGTGTCATTTCAAAGTCCAGATTTCCACCATTACGGAATGTATTTACCAGCACCTGCACATATCTCCGAACTGCACATAGCACATTGTTGATCAAATTGTACTTCACTATCGTTTACCACAGCAGCTGTAGCCTGGACACCAAGGTCACTTCTGTTCATTTATTACTACCATAATAAGCATCATCATCATAATATCAAAGAATTGGGAGCCGCTCTAGTGTAGTGGTTACTAAACTGCGCTGGCGACCGGGTGACCCAGGATCAAACCCGGACGAGGACATTTGAAGATTTTTCGTCGGCCGCGATTTGGACTGGATTAACTCGAGCCCTAGAGAAGGAGTGTCGTCGACCAGGGACTGGCGGCTCCTGAGCCGATCCAGCTCTAATGGGTACCTCCGAAATCGGCGAGTATCTGCCTGAATGGCGAGGGACACCTGTCTCTGTACAAGAAAAAAAAGGGATACTCACGTAAAAATCAGTATCAGGTTAGACATACTAACCTGAGATTTCGACTCGAGTAATTGGGGGCGTACACACACAAAAAAAAAACATTACAGAATTGTCCAAGTCCATAAAACATTACAAGACTCTTTCAATACCAAACAGAATTTATCGAGAATGTAGCGCGGTTATTTGGGGGGAAGGGGGGGGAGGGGGGGGGGGGGGGGAATTTGAGAAGAAAATGCCGATAAAACATTTGTCTAAAATTTCACTCTACATTATTTTTTTTTAGTAATGTCACTGTATTTCCAGGCGGAAAGAGTTACTGCTCACAAGAGCCCACAAAACATATCCACAATACTGATTAGTACGAGTAAAGAGATCTGGATAGTAATCGAAATAATATAGCCTAGGCCTTACACAGAAAATACATTTTTTTAAATCGTCAAAGTTGTGTCTCACCAAAATATATTTACCTAACACCTGTAAGCACACTTTTGAAACACAATTTCGTATATCTTACCTGATGTTTACTAAACGCGCTGTTAAAATACTCTCACAAAATCAAAAACTTCTCACTTCTGGAAACAGAAGCCGCAACATTTAAAACTTTTCCTTATCGTGGTTGCGTTTTGTAAAATTGAAACAGAAACAAGCTTTTCTTGGAAATCTAATTTTAGCGATGACACATAAACACTGACTATTGCCACTATTAGATGTACTACGGAGCTTAGAACAATGTTGACAAAAGTTGTGTATTTATAATTTCTGGACCGTATCAGCTCAGTCAGCACAAACACTAATGTATTCAATTCAAACACACACAACATTATCTTATCCATAATTACAACATACCGTTACTTGACACATGCTTACTTCAACATTATTATCATCATCAAAATCCTCATAACCCTCCGGGAATTTGACACAGAAAAGCAAAAGTGAAACAATGTCAAGTGACATTTATCGATGACATAACATTGGTGTTGTCCACATAAAATGTTCCGCTAATTTTTAAACACCCCCTCCCCCTCCCCTCCTTGTCACACTTCTTCACAACGACTCAGACATCTTTTTTATGTGACGTCACTAATTTCTTAACACCCCCCTCCCCCGTTTTGAAAGAAATAGTGTAGCCAAGACCGGAGCTAGAGCACGGAGCAGTGCAGCAGGTTTTTGGTCGGAGCTGGAGCACGGAGCAGTGGAGCAGCAGGTTTTTGATCGGAGCTGGAGCAATGGAGCAGCATTTTTTACCGGAGCTGGAGCACGGAGCAGTGGAGCAGCAGGTTTTTGGTCGGAGCTGGAGCAGTGGAGCAGCATTTTTTTTACCGGAGCTGGAGCACGGAGAAGTGGAGCAGCAGGTTTTTGGTCGGAGCTGGAGCAGTGGAGCAGCACTTTTACCGGAGCTGGAGCACGGAGCAGTGGAGCAGCAGGTTTTTGGTCAGAGATGGAGCAGTGGAGCAGCATGTTTTGGTCGGAGCTGGAGCAGTGGAGCAACATGTTTTGGTCGGATGTGGAGCAGTGGAGCAGTAGGTTTTTGGTCGGGGTGGAGCAGTGGAGCAGCATTTTTTACCGGAGCTGGAGCACGGAGCAGTGGAGCAGCAGGTTTTTGATCGGAGCTGGAGCAGTGGAGCAGCATTTTTTACCGGAGCTGGACCATGGTGCAGTGAAGCAGCAGGTTTTTGGTCAGAGCTGGAGCATGGAGCAGTCGGTTTTTGGTCGGAGCTGGAGCAGTGGAGCAGCAGGTTTTGGTCGGAGCTGGAGCAGTGGAGCAGTAGGTTTTTGGTCGGAGCTGGAGCAGTGGATCAGCATTTTTACCGGAGCTGGAGCACAGAGCAGTGGAGCAGCAGGGTTTTGGTCGGAGCTGGAGCATGGAGCAGTGGAGCAGCAGGTTTTTGGTCGGAGCTGGAGCAGTGGAGCAGCAGGTTTTTGGTCGGAGCTATAGCATGGAGCAGCAGGCTTTTGATCGGAGCTGGAGCAGTGGAGCAGCAGGTTTTTGACCGGAGCTGGATCGGAGCCGGAGCAAAGAAAACCTTCACTGCTCCACTGCTCCAGTTTTATTTATTTATTTCATTTTATTTTCAATCGACAATAAATGACGTTATGATAAATGTATAAACAAGACATAAAACATTTAATATGTGTGTTGTATTCGAAACCCGAATTACTATTTCTTTTTTCTTTTTTTTTCAATTTTAATCAGTTCGTTGTCGAAGGTGGGCAAAAAGTCTTATTGTACGAATCTTGAAAAAAAAATTAATAACAGCGAATGTGACACATACATAGGTATGTCACTACTACGTCACACATAAAAGTTACGTGCAAAAATACTTGAGCAAAGATTAAGCCACATCTTTGAACCACGGCTGAGTAGGGTCCAATTAGGATTCAGGGAAGGAATGGGATGTACTGATACGTTGTTCACCTTAAGACGATTAAGCGAAGAAATCATCGAAAATGACGGTCATCTAAACATAGTATTTAAAGACCAGGAAAAGGCCTTCGATAGAGAGGATAGAAATAAACGTTGGTCAGTTTTAGACTACAAAATATAAGGGCAGCAACAAGATAACGTGAGAGCTCTGTGACCTATATGTAACAGTGACGAACGACTGAAAAAAGTTGATATGCGCACAGAGTTCGACAAGGCTGTGTTCTATCAACATTATTATTCAACATTTATGTGGATAAAATAACATCTCCAGGAGCTAACCTAGAAGATGAAGAAAGCGCAGAAAGTCAGAATACAACACACTGAAAGGGTTATTTTTTTCTACAGATGATCAAAGTATAATGTATGAAGAAGAAAACCAATTGCAAACACACACAGACGCACTTCAACATGTGGAAGATACATGACAATCAACACATCAAAGACAGAAACTCTGAAGATCAGCAGATCGCTAGGTCCTCTTAACATACATGTCAAGATCAGGCTTAAGTAGGTTCCAGAGTTTAAATACGTACGAAGCATTTTCACTGAGAACGAAAGACTTGAAATAAGATTAAAACAAAAATTTTAACTTTTTAAATGTTGTAACTTTAAAAATGTTGTAACTTTACAAATGTTGTAACTTTACAAATATTGTAACTTTGTAAATGTTGTAATTTTACAAATTTTGTAACTTTACAAATGTGGTAACTTTATAAATATTGTAACTTTACAAATGTTGTTCATGTTTTTTTCGTTTTCATTCCCTACTTTTTTTTTTTTGTTTGTTTGTTCGGTTGTCCCTGATGAACGCCTTGTGGCCGTTACGTGGGCAATATTCGTTGTCCCGTGCCCCAGTAAGATGTCTGCTTACCTCACCTTTTCCATACAAAGAAATTAGAATTCCACCCCGCAATTTCAGTTTTGCAAATTCAGTTTAAAACCCTGCGTGATCAGAAACACGAGACTGATGCAAGACTTGTTCAATACTCTAAACTTGCTAAATTTCTGTGTCTTTGATCTCATCGGACTGTTGTCAAGATGGTGTTAACTTGCTATTGAATGTTTTTTAAAATATAATTTTAATCAACAATACATGGTATTCTCCAAAAGAACGTTGGAAATCGGTTCCGCTGAGATTATCGCGTTTGCTGCAGTCACAGACGCGCGAAATCGATTCTATCATTTTTAAAAACACAATTTAAACAACTTTGTATTGCTACCACGGTGGGAGGGGGTCATCTTTATGTAAATAAAAGTAAATATCTAATACTTAACTTCTGGGAAATCAGCTAACAATTTTAAAACACATTAGTGTAAGGCCATTTTGAAACTGAAACTAGTCTTGCACCATTCTCGTGTTTCTGATCACGCAGGGTTTTAAACTGAATTTACAAAACGGAAATTGCGGGGTGGAATTCTAATTTCGTTGTATGGAAAAAGTGAGGTAAGCAAACATAAGTAGCACATCTTACTAGGGAACAAGACAACGAATATTGCCCACGTAACGGCTACAAGGCGTTCATCAGGGACAAGCGAACAAAAAAAGGAGGGAATGAAAGCGAAAAAGACATGAACAACATTTGTAAAGTTACAATATTCATGAAGTTACAACAATTATGACGTTACAACCATTATGACGTTACACCATTATGAAGTTATAACATTTATGACGTTGCAACCTTTATGAAGTTACAGCACTAATGTAGTTACAGCTTTTATGACGTTACAACATTTATGACTTTACAACATTTATGTCGTCACAGCATTTGTAAATTTATAAAACATATGCTGTTACAACATATGTAAAGTTACACAATTTTTTACGTTATAACATTTAGGACGTTACAACATTGATGAAGTTACAACATTTGTAAAGTTACAACATGTGTGACGTTACAACATTTATGAACTTACAACATTTATAACGTTATAAACTTTATGACGTTACATCATTCGTAACGTTAAAACTTTTGTAAAGTTATAATACTTGTAAAGTTACAACATTTATGACGTCACAACCTTTATGAAGCTATAGCAATAATGTAGTTACACTATTTGTGATGTTACAACATTTATGACGTTACAGCACTTATGACGTTACAACATTTGTTAAGCTTGAGTGAATGAAAATTTCTACGAAGAGAAAACGAACGTCACATAATTTTTATCAAGCACCAAGCCGAGAATTCAATTCGTAAAATTCCATTCGACCTTCACAAACTGTAATATTTTAATTGATTTGTACTTATCGCATGATGAAGTGGTTAGACTTAAATCTTATCGCATGGTTAAGTGGTTAGAAGAGGGTCGGAGTGGCTAAGAGGTATGGCGTCCGCCTCGTATTCAAGAGGTATCGAGTTCAAATCCCAGTTATAAGATTGTAATTTATGGAAATAATTTTTTCAGAACCAGTGGTCCTAATTATGTCATACTCCCCCCTGGTCTCATGTGTCGTAGATTTAAAAGATAGCTATAGAGATTTATCTGGTCCCGTCTGAGTAAAGGTGATAGTGGTAAATAAGGGAGAAATGAGGTATAAGAAATAGATTTCACGAGTGAATAGTTTAAGGGTAGAATCTGTCACTGGATTGAGAAGATACTCTAGTCCAGCCTATCTTTACGACGTTAATTTATTATCAGACAATCCTACTCTCCATACATGTAACATATACGTTTAACCACTCACACACCACGGAGAACGCCTAACTTGGTGGTAGGTTTCTGGATACACAATTGTCACTTGGAATGGTTAATACCGGAACTCTCTGAGATATGGCATTCCCAGTAAACAGCAAGAAAACATATGGTTGCTAAAAAAAAACTGTTAATTATGAATGATGATGATAATCCTATCGGCTTTCTCTGGGTGAGTACCGATTATGAAAACAGCGTTATATCCTAGATAAAAATTCACTTGGGTAAAACTACTGTCAGTAGTCGGGGAAAAATGTTATGTTTATTGCCGCAGCGGGCTGATAAATTTAATAGAACAATCTGGATATTTACAAGTCCAGTTTAGCTCAAGTTACCGTTCATTAGCCTTCAGTAACTGAGAAAAATTTACAATTAGAGAAAACACGCTGGCCGCTGGTTTTGGCCAAGCCTTTATTGGGAAGAAAACAAAACATTTAACCAAAATGACAATCCTATGCTATCACGCGTAAGGTGTGGTCTCTTATCCTCTCCGTCTCCTAATTAAATTAAAAGGCACACTGTATTTTAAGCTTATGCTATCGCGCTTCGCTTAGCAAGTACGGATTTGGGTTTCAGGCATGCAGCCGCCCCCCCCCCCTTCCGACTTGGTAAACACCCAGCGCACGATGTCAGTGTTAATTTTAATTATGACTACGCGCCCTTAACAAATATCGCCTATCATTACTAGCTAGTTAATTTTCGGCGTCCATCGTTTTTAACACATGATATAAACGCTAGTCATTTAATAAAATATTACACTCAAAGAAATAAAATGTGCATACTACTCTGTCACTTTATCCGTCATTCATATCACTATACTTAAGTCAGCTAAACGCGTATCTTCTGGTGTAAACAAATGCTTGATGGATTTTACATTACTGAACCACTGCTAAGAGAATATCTACGCGTTTTCCTATTTCGCTAGTCTTAACGCTGTGAATAAAAATGGTAAAACTCTTAACACATTTAATACTTAAGCACAACTTAAATTATTACCACAATCAGAAATTTAAATCCCCGCGGGACAATTTAACACATTTAGCGAATAAAATGGTTCCTAGTCTGGCGTGCTTAGATTTTTCCAAAATTTCTGATAGACTGATAACTGACATTGAGGGAACTCAGTATATATACAAATTTAGTGCAATATCTCTCCAGGGTGTTACAATTCACACCTTCGGCCTAGTCGGGAAAGAATCAGGGAACTTCGTTTCCACGATAAAGGATTTCTGCTCACCGATGCCGACCGACAACAGAGACATTGGCCAAGCGCACGGGCTTTCTTAGATTTCGTCCGCTGTCGTAGATCAAATACTACAAAGGTACGGGAATAATATTATTACCCTTGATTTGATTAAGTCCCCTGAAAGTTTGAACATCAAACCGTTATACGGCAGAATTTCTGCCCGTCGTTTCCCCTTCAAAGAACCCAAATATCTATACTCGTGCTTCTGTCTGTCAACAAATGATGATTGACAATCAGCTCGCGTGATAATTCCGATAAGCTAATCATGCTCTCGCTTACTGTTATCTAGCCTGTACGAACGTAGGTTAACAACTTGTCAGCGCATGTAAACAGGGAAAATAGGCGTGGCTTCAAAATATGCGTCAGACAGACAGCAAAATGCGTGGCTTTCGCGTTGCAAAACACAAATACTAATGAGGAAACGAGGTAGTCGGATTTTCCATAGATATATTTACATTTCCACGTCACATCATGGGTAGTGAGATCGGATGCCTGGCCTTCTCGGATAAGGGCAAAAAAATAGGAGGTCCCGTGTTCAAGATGCGCACGTTAAAAATCCACGGCAGTTGGAAAATCGTAAAGGGTAGGCCATAAGGCCGCTGCCCTGGCAAAATTTAAAAAATTAGGAAACCTACCCACTACAAAAATATTTATAGAATGTGTGATTCCTATACAGTACACACACATATTAGGATTCTTGCCGGTGCTACGGAGTTCGTGCACTGCGCTGAGATCCTCTTTGTGTGATCTAAGGGAGGAGATCAGAGCACTGATGGCGTTGTCCGTGCGCAATAAAGGTAATCCTTAAAAACCAAACGAAACCAAACCTAAGTGGTTAAAGCGCTTCCTAGCACAGCATAGTTACTGGGTTCTGGCATCGATACTTGGTAGCGGTACGACTCCAGTCTACCCAGCTGTAAATGGATACCTGACTCTACTCTTGATTTATTGAAGGAAAAGTCATAGACGAAGGGAACTGATCACCATGCCTCATAAATAAGTTGGACCTAGTTTGGTGAAGTCTTTAATAGTAGTCTCCCCTCTACTGCAGTCTGTGCTATGGGACTACCTTGACCTTTTGTATATATCGCATGAATGTTTGAGATAGCCGTGTTAACATTGTGGAGGATGAATACAGAGAGCTTTTTCTTCATTTTGAAACTAGAATTGTGGAAATAGTTGATACTTTTTGCTGGTTGCAAAGTTTAATGTTAGAGAGTTGTTGAAAAAGCTTATTATTATTGTTATTATTTTTAATACCCCTTCTGGGGCTCAAAGTGGGGTCTATTGACTTTATTTAGTAGAATGTGTGAATTGTGTGTGATCCCGGCCCTGGCTACGACACTTTGATCTTAGCCAAAAGGTTGACAAATGTATCGTTACTTGTTGTACATTAGTTGAAATAGCTCATACTTCGTGCTGGTTACAAAGTATAATGTTAGAGAGTTGTGGAAATAGCTTATACTTCGAGCTGGTTACAAAGTATAATATTAGAGAGTAGTGGAAATAGCTTATACTTCGTACTGCTTATCAAGTATAATATTAGAGAATTGTGGAAATAGCTCATACTTCGTACTGGTTACAAAGTATAATATTAAAGAGTTGTTGAAATAGCTTATACTTCGTGCTGGTTACAAAGTATAATATTAGAGAGTTGTGGAAATAGCTTATACTTCGTACTGGTTACAAAGTATAATGTTAGAGAATTGTGGAAATAGCTTATACTTCGTACTGGTTACAAAGTATAATATTAGAGAATTGTGGAAATAGCTTATACTTCGTACTAGTTACAAAGTATAATATTAGAGAGTTGTTGAAATAGCTTATACTTCGTGCTGGTTACAAAGTATAATATTAGAGAGTTGTGGAAATAGCTTATACTTCGTACTGGTTACAAAGTATAATATTAGAGAATTGTGGAAATAGCTCATTCTTCGTACTGGTTACAAAGTATAATATTAGAGAATTGTGGAAATAGCTCATTCTTCGTACTGGTTACAAAGTATAATATTAGAGAGTTGTTGAAATAGCTTATACTTGGTGCTGGTTACAAAGTATAATATTAGAGAGTTGTGGAAATAGCTTGTACTTCGTACTGGTTACAAATTATAATATTAGAGAATTGTGGAAATAGCTTATACTTCGTACTGGTTACAAAGTGTAATGTTAAAGAGCCGTATTAATGAAGACAGTAATTAACGTGTGCCATGCTAGAAGAGATGCTGAGAATTTATAGTGAAGTTATGTCGCCGCCTGTCTCCCTTGATCCGCTGTAGTTGTTTACGAATAGCCCGACAGTGAAGTTATGTCGCCGCTTGTCTCCCTTGATCCAAGAATGGCCCGACAGTGAAGTTATGTCGCCGCTTGTCTCCCTTGATCCGCTGTAGTTGTTCACGAATGACCCGACAGTGAAGTTATGTCGCCGCTTGTCTCCCTTGATCCACGAATGGCCCGACAGTGAAGTTATGTCGCCGCTTGTCTCCCTTGATCCACGAATGGCCCGACAGTGAAGTTATGTCGCCGCTCGTCTCCCTTGATCCACGAATGGCCAGACAGTGGAGGTATGTCGCCGCTTGTCTCCCTTGATCCACGAATGGCCCGACAGTGATGTCGCCGCTTGTCTCCCGTGATCCATGAATGGTCCGACAGTGAGTACAAGGATGAGTTTTAAAAAGTTAGTACCTTCTCTCAAGATTACTCTTAGCAGTAATGTAAATAGAATAGTGATGCTCCTATTTCAGTGAGTCTCACAGGGATTTCTAGAAGTCATGAAGGGAACAGTCCAATATGCTGGAAGCACATCACAGCCCTTTGACATACGCAGTCGCTTTAAACAAGGCTGCGTCCTGACTCCGACCCTCTTTGGGATCTTCTTTGCCTTGCTCTTGAAACATACATTCTGAGATGCAACTGAAGGAATGTGCCTTCATACTAGGTCAGATGGCCGACTGTTTAACCTCGCAAGGCTGAAGGCAAAAACAAAAATCAGAAGGGTCACTATAAGAGACTTTTTATTCGCCGATGACGCTGCAATTGTCACTCAAAATCAACAGAAGCTTAACTGCTTGATGAATCGCTTCACCCAAGCGTGCAAGGACTTTGGCCGCACAATAGGTCTAAAGAAAACAAATGTGCTGGGTCAGAATGTAAATGTTGCACCAGTTATAACTATCGATAACCGTGAATTGGCAGTGGTGCACCACTTCACATACCTTGGATCTACCATTAATGACAAACTCTCTCTGGACACAGAAATTGACAGCCGCATTGACAAAGCTGCAGCCATCTTTGCCCGCCTCACAACGCGTGTTTGCTGAAACTTCAAACTCACAATGAAAACCAGTATTAAGGTCTTTGTCTTGTGTGGACTGACTGTCGTGTGGTGCGTATTGGAGCAACTACGACAGTAGTTTTTGCCTGGAATAGCCTATGAGATATTAGGTAGAAGGTCTCTAGAAATTGGCTCGTTAAGAAAGAATAAAGACCTATTCGAGATAGGGACAAGAAGACGGGAATGCGAATGCTTTCCACTGGACAGTGTTTTCTAATTAATTATGGAAAGAGTTCTGTTTCCCCACGACCTTAGCTTCCGCCCTTAGATCCCGTAACAGAAAAAGCCCCCAACCTCATCTGAGTAGAGAAATGTTCCTATATGTGAATATGTAACACCGACAGCACGAGTGATACATTAACAAACCAGATAATGATCAAACGATGGTTGGGTTTATTAATTAAATATCCACACATATAGGGTTAGTAATGGTTAGAACGTGATGGTGGTAAAAGACGATTCACACAAAATACACAGATGAGATATTAAAATTGCAGTTAATTAAGTAGTAGTTAATTAAGAATGAACTGGTGTAAAGCGAAATGATGATGATGTGATATGATACGTGTTACCAAATTGGTGAGTAATCTACACAGCCTATGTGTCTCTAAATGCTTCTCATGGATACGATGATTCACGTGTATGCATAAAATGTCCCAAGTTGTCATACGTTATGTCGAGTGGGGTATCTCTAAGTCGAGGACGATCTGATGAAAACTGTTGTCGGACTGAGAACGTTGACGAGATATACGAGTAACATATTAATTCTATCCAGCCACAGAATACAAACTTGTATATTACAAATATAGTCACCAAGATTGGTCCACAACACGTGGATTGCCAGTTATCGGGGGACACAAACGTACTTTTATCATTACGTGTTGCCTTGTGCTCGGGACAAAATATTCACTCATTTGCTGATCTTCTCGTCACGATCATCATCATCTCAGGGATGTCCTTATAGTAGTCTAGATGTTGTGTATCCCACACTCTCCTGCATCCACTCTTGATAAGTGTCTTGACCTTTTCATGTGTTATTCCTGTATCGTTTTTGCCAGTTTGTTAGACTCTTCATTCATAAAGATTTTGCAGTGAGATGTAACTACTACACCACAACTCTTTAGAAATGCCGACACTTTTACAAATCGTTATTCTAAGGGCATGCCCTATCACCAATTCAGCTGACGGTAATACGCCGGCTTAGTTATCTCCGGACTCTGTATTGGCCACAATAGAATGAGAGACTATATTTTCAATAAGCTGAAGACAGTAGCAACACAAGAGAATATAGTATATGTGTCTATGAACATAGCAAACCGGATAAAAACCCAACTTTAACAACAACATTACATTGGAAGATACAAGAACACGTCAACACTTTCTCAAATCATGGTACACAATAACAGATGACGGCAGATCTGAAAGAGAAATAATAAATTGTAAGAATGGCCAAAGCTACATTCAACAACGTGAGACATATTAATATCCAAACAAAATACTAACAATTTACAAATGAGTCATCATTACAAAGTGTTATATCTACTCTTTATTTAAGTATAGTGGAGAAACAAGGACAATAAACAGACAAGGTATAACTGAGGCCCTTGTATTGTAAATATGTAGCAAAAAGTGGCGCATCTCCTGGAAATAAAAATATTATAAAAAAAAAACCAGTAAAGAAGTCATAGAAAAGCAACGAATGAAAAGAGAATTATGAATGAGATAAAAAATATACAAATAAAATATCTTAGACATATACGGTACAGACAGATGAAATATCTTAAACATATTAAGGGACATATTAAGATAAAATGTTGTTTTAAAACCATAATAATAATAATAAATACTGTAATAATAATAGCCCCTTCAGCCATAACTGACAATGGGAATGCGCCCACGAGGTGACAGCACTCGCTGTTTGTTCCTCGTGTTCCTTTCAACATTTGCTCCTCTCTTCTCCTTGCCACGAGAGCTTATTTTCGCCCAATCCAAAATGGCGCCGTAGAGATCATCGCCACATGGTGAAAAGCAGCTTCATCCTCCTAGATTACTGTATTTATGTCCAGTGCTCTCATGTACATATTTTTGAACCTCAGCCGCGGTCGCCGAACTGCTTTTCTGCCATCTGCCAGTTGCCCGTATAAGAAGATATCTTTCGGAATGTGACCATCTTCCATGCGGCGGACATGGCCAAGCCAGCGTAGTCTGCGCTGTCTTAGCAGTGTATACAACATTTGAAGGCCAGCACGTGACAACATCTCGACATTTGTCATTTTGTCCTACCAGGAAATACCGATAATATGACGTAGATACCGAAGACGTAAGCCATTGAACCTTCTTTCTTGCTTAGTAACTCGCTGCCGTATAGAAGTGTGTTGGTGATGTAGGCGTTAAATTCCGCAGCTTTGGTTTTCATTAAATAAATATTAGACAAACATAAAGGTATGATTTCAGGCACTCGTAAGAAATAAAGAAGTAGAACACTAGACAACAGAAAAACAACAGACGTGAGTGTCTAACCCAAGACTCGAACCCAGGACCTTCCGTGCGACAACCCCGCCTAGCTATGCAAGCGAATCACACTATCCTCCCTGTCATCTAGGCATCACCAAAAAATGATGCTTCGATGACGGGTCATTAGTGCGAACCGCAAGACATAACACCGGAAATTTACCATGGGCAGTCCAGCCTATTAATGACGCAATCACTTCTGTTGTTCCCCTATTATACAGTATAGGTCAGTGTGATAAACGAGCGCCAAGGCCTTATAGCTCTATCTTTTCCTACATCTCTCGTATTTTATTTTCTCCCACATTTGTGCTCTTTCCTCCCACATTTACTATTCCATCATTTTGATTACTCGCAACCGGTATCTAGAGAGCCGCATTTTTCTTTCATCGGTGGTAAAATAAAGTCTTTTGATTGAGTCCCCATACCTGACATCATCGTTTGAAGTCCACATTGCATCGTGATAAATCTGGTGAAAACACATCTGGTCATCCAAATCAGACATCTGGGCATTATTCAATTTCTTTGGACTGTTGTTATCTTGGTTGCTCGGCCTGGTCACCACATTGGACGCCCAGCTTGGCCAGGTGAAAACGTCTCATGCTGATTAAACCAACCTACATGTAAATCAATAGTCGGCGCCACAATGAGGATATGTTAGCATGCTGGCGACAATGGACGGAGGTAACAAAGAGTGCCGCCAACACAAGGAGCGATAGACAATCAGAGAGTAATGTGACAGCACTTTTGCATTGGCCAGCCAATTATCTCAATACCTGTTTGTCAGGCAAGCCAGGCAACGAAAGTTGGTCGCGAATTACCCCACCCACTTTTGGGCTGACAGGGGACAAGAGCGGTTCTGGGAATGAATCCTTAGGTATTGGCTGTATGGGCGGAGTTGTACGTCACCGGTCCAAGGAACCCAAATTGGACTTCTAGATATATAATATACCACGTAAGCTCGCTAGAGAGAGGAGTCCAGTTTTTACATTGTGAGGTAGAGATTAAATCCCTGAAACGCCTAGCCTAAATACGCGTGTTTATTCAGAGTGGATAATAATTCATTTCTATGGTGAATTGTGTTCGTAAAGGATTTTTCGAAGGGAAAAGAAGGTTAGTAGATCTTATACAGATTATTAATACATTTTCTTATTCTTTGTTTAGTTTAACCTCACAGCTAAATCTGCGAAAGATAGAGTTTCATTAATTAATTTCATAACTGATTAATAAAATCAGAAGATTTTCATAGAAGATGATAGGATGATAGGAAGTAATTAATAGTTCATACTTCACCTTCATCGTCATCACAGTCTCCCATGCGCACACACTCTCATGCACAAGATATTTAACATCATTAGAATTGAACTTAGAGATAGATCAATAATGAGCAGTAGTATAAATGAAAGTCAACCAGTGATGTTAAATGTGAAAAACTTACGAAGACTTTTGTGTGTCTTCAGTTCATCAGAAGTCTGAGTCTACACGCAACGGGTCTGACGTCTAACCAGAAATAAGTTATCAAAAAACGGACATTTGGCTTGCAGAATTCGCCATAGGACATCTTTCATTCCTCAATTAAAAAGGAATATTTTCTCACCCACAATTCAGAAGGGGGACGCAGCATTTTTCGTAAAAATATACTGCTGGCTCCCAAGTTCAATACATAGTTATCACAAGTTCAAATCACTCGAAAGCTTATTATCTGAAGTCATGCTAAAGAGCTCGAAAGTGGAATCTCATATTTATACCAAGTGCAACACACTCTTAAGCGCATTCTATGAAGCAGACTCTAAAGTATATTTTATGAATCACGACTACATACGCAAGATAATGAGTCTACATATCACTAACATTTCGTGAAGATATCCAGTCTGGCCAGTACCCTCGGGAGATTAGACAACAGACCCTTTGTTCATATGACAGCTATTAACTGTTGATCAACACTACAGAGATATACTCAAACAGTGAAGGAATATACATATACGAGGGGCGTTCAGAAAGTAATGCACCACATCGTTTTTCTCAGCTAATAATAAAGATAGAAGCATGAAATTTTGCACACTTCAAATATGGCATGTGCCAATTGTGTGCACTAAATTGCACCGCAACCGGCCAAATAATACGGCTGCCCTAAACCGTTGAAATGGAGCGTGTTAGCAACTTGCGTTATAAGCAGCGAATTGTGATAGAATTTCTAGTTGCAGAGAAGGAAACTGTTGTGAACATTCACAAGCGTTTATGTGATGTGTATGGAAGTTTTGCAGTCGACAGGAGTACAGTCAGTCGCTGGGTTCAGAGAATCAAAGAATCAGGAAGTGGAGATACGGAGCTGCTTGATCGGCCGCGGTGTGGACGTCCTGCCACAGCCACCAACGCAGAAATATTGAAATGCGCTGAGGGCATTATTCTTACTGATAGGCGAATCACTACGCAACAATTGGCATTACAGCTGTCAGTCAGCATTGGTAGTGTAAATGCAGTTATAAAAACTCTCGGATTTTCTAAGGTTTGCGCAAGATGGGTTCCTCGAAGTCTCACTAATGACCACCGATTGCAAAGGAAAGCAATTTCTTCTGAATTGTTGGAGCGTTTCAATGCTGGTGGAGAGAACTTTTTGGCTAAGATCGTTACAGGTGACGAAACCTGGGCACATCATTTTGAACCTGAGACAAAAAGACAGTCAATGGAGTGGCATCATCCGCAATCACCACGAAGAAAGAAATTCAAGACAATTCCTTCAGTTGGAAAGGTCATGATCACTGTCTTTTGGGACATTGAAGGTGTGATTCTTGTGGACGTTATGCCAAGAGGAGAGACAATCAATTCGCAAGCTTACATTAAGACATTGAAAAAACTCAATCAACGTTTTCGCAGAGTTCGGCCGCACAAGAATCCAGCAGACCTGCTTCTCCTTCACGACAATGCGCGATCTCACACAAGTCTGGCAACACGGGAAGCAATCACAAAATTGGGTTGGACTGTACTACCCTATCCACCCTATAGTCCAGATTTGGCACCCTCTGATTTTCATCTATTTGGTCCACTTACAGATGCACTCCGTGGGACAAGGTTTGAAGATGATGAAGGAGTGATTCATGCAGCGAAGAAATGGCTACATGATCAAGACAAAATCTGGTACGGGCTAGGAATACGTGCACTTGTTTCGCGCTGGCATAAAGCCGTACAAGTTGATGGGGATTATGTTGAATAATACCGATGTTTACAGGACATATCCATGTATATTGTATATAAATTTCATGCATTTTGAATAAACAGCTCCGGAGAAAAACGATGTGGTGCATTACTTTCTGAACGCCCCTCGTATATTGTGTATAAATTTCATGCTTTTTTAATAAACAGCTCCTGAGAAAAACGATGTGGTGCATTACTTTCTGAACGCCCCTCGTATAATATGTTGCTACACGCAGGCATATATCCATTGATTTGAGGAGATATAGCTGTCTGTAGTGAAAGTCATTTTTTATGTACGATTTTTCACTTATATTGAACGCCACATATTTTATTTTGCTACGTCACCGGTCACTAATGACGTAATATATCACGTGTTTTGCATTCTAACGGTCAGCCGCCTTGGCCTTTCGAATTTTTGAAATCGTCCGGAGTAGACGTACATTTTTTCAAGCTCCCAAGATAGTGGAGACTTTGATCCTGATTTATTTGAGGCACTGTTATCTCGGAGGCCGCCACGTATGTGTATTATGCCAGATGGTACTTTAACTTGCCCAGAAGTTACTACCATGTCCAGGGAGTATTTTTATAACCAATAATGCATCTAAGTTATTTCTGCCGCATTGCTTGGGTTCGCGTGATCTACACGAACCTCTAGACACATCGGCCAGAATTGAAGGAGAGGAGAGAATTGTATCTTTATTACACTGCCACGTATTATGATGCCTATAATTGAGATGTATGGACGGACGATTTATTGTGAAGAACTACACTATTGAAACATACTTCTATGCCACATATGTTATTGATTGATGAAGCCAATTTTGATAAAAATAAATATGTCACCATGTCTGCTGTTAACCTGCCAACTTGCTGGCTCATGTTTTTTGTCTATCAAGTTTGTTCCTGAGTAACTGCCCATTTGCATTCGTGTTCATAGCGTGATTAGCTGTACAAAAATAACTATAATACATTTGTCCCTTTAACATTGATATTGTTATTAAAAACGAAGTACAGCTGTCTGATTTAATCAACGCAAAGAATTTTCTGTTTTACACCAGATTATTGTTGTGCCAGGGACAAACAGCTGCTGCGCCCTAAACCCCATGAAACGATACAGACGAGACCATACCTACTTTAATTATTTCTGCGCCTCCGTACTGCGGGCGCCCTGAATGTCAGCCAGTCTGTTGTTCCGTTTCTACTCCTTTTATAGACACGTGACAGTTTTATATTCCGCTTATCGCCAAAGTCCACAACCATTGTGTGTGTTTTTTTTAATAGCCTCAGGAGTTCAAGTCCTAAACATAATTTATGGACCTAAGACAGGGCTTGGCAACCAGTTGATCGCGACTTACCGCTAGATCATATATGGTTTGTTAGGTAGATCTTCAGGTGACGGAGAGGACAACACGAAAGAGTTTTTAAGCTAGAGAAATGTGGGTTAGACCTCTCTAGTACCATTTTACAAGCGCAGTATTTCACAGGATATGAAGTAGGCCAACTTGTTTTTTTTTTAAATTTTTTTTTTTAAGACGAAGTATCCCGCTCAACCCTTGATGAGTTATAATTAGGATACATAGTGTAGTAAATTGAAGATAATGAAATCTGATTTCTATCTTAATATAGTATCACAGCTAGTCATATCGGTCATTGAGTATGGACTTGGAATACTCATGCTGTCAGTAACACAATGTGAACGACAATATAGAACGCATTCAGAATGAAGGGATGCGCATAGTCTTGGGCTGTACGCGAGATACCCCCATTGTGACAATGAGATACATGCTTGGAGTGCTGTCGATTAAATCCAGATATGCGGTGGCCCAAGCAAAAGCCTTTATGCTAGTATCCACAGACAAACGGCATCCTCTGCATGGTAACATAGCTGACATTAAGGGAGCAAGAATAAAGAGAGGGATGTCATGGATGGCACAGGCAGAGACAACTATCAAGCATGTGGCCACAGTTGACAATATATTCAAGGGGGAAGAATGGTGTATGTCAGATGAGAACTGGGATAACTACCAGCGGGTCATCATCAGCCTAGGGAGAGAGTGTAGAAATTTGGGGGAATGGAATAGCAGACCTGGAAATTAATCAACTGATACATGATCATTCCGGGGATGGTGATACCATTGTGTATACAGATGGGTCGGTGATCCGTGGTGAGAAATCCGGTTGTGGCTTCTCTGCTCGGATACAGGGCAGAATCGTCGCCGAACATAGCGGGGCTTACAAGATAACAACTTCCAGCATGAGAATGGAGGTCGAGGCTGTTACTGCAGCCTTAAGGTGGATAACTGAAACTTCATTAACAAAGGCTATCTTGTGTCAGACTCTCAGTCCGTGCTTCGGAAGGTTCAAAGTGGTTGGTTGCGGCATGAATGGAAAACATTCATAGAAGCTTCCAGTCTACAAGATCTGGTGTGGGTATCTCTGGTCATGCTGGGGTATGTGGTAATGAGAGAGCTGACAGACTAGCATCAGGAGCATCCATAGTGGGTACACTGGAAATGGATAAGGGAGATATACTGAGAACAGTTAATGATCGCCTGTTAGAGAATAGCACTGCAATAGATGAATCATCACACAACGGGCTGATCACCCGTTTGCCAGTCACTTCGATTACGGACACAACAGCAAATGGGTTGATTTGCCGTTGCCCTAAAGACGCCACTAGGCGTGATGGGAAACAATGGCAAAGAAAACCTATCTGCTGTTGCCCTAAGACGCCACTAGGCGTAATGGCCACTGACTGCTTTGATGGTCGGTGGCTAAGGACGGAAGAAGAAGAAGAAGAAGATGAATCATCAAGGTTAAGACTGTTGGAATTTGGCATCAAACGTAAAGCTAGTAGAGATGGACGTATGATAGGATGCATCCGTCGTGTTTACAACCAGCGTGCTGCAGGAATAATTAACATTCACACTCTTTGACATTTGCTGAGGGAGACTGAGCACCTATGGGTTTGCCCGGAGTGCAATGATGTCAATTCTGCATAACAATAACAATATAGTATCATCTCTCCCCCCCTCCCCCCACTCATTACAAATACAGTAAATCAAAACTGTAAAATTGTGTGAATGTATTTGTGAGTTCCCTCCCATTCCCCCCCCCCCCCCCCCCCCCAAAAAAAAGAGTTACAATAAAAAATAAATACAAACAATAACAACAAACGAAAACAGTAAAGTCTCTCATAACTGCCCTGTTGTTAACAAGGTGAAAAACGGTGAGACAGCCCGGTGGTGTTCGGGATGACACCCAATCCACAAATTACACTGACTAACAAAAAAAAACTTTTTTTTTCTTTCTCTAAGATTTCTATGTTTTTCTGGTCAATTTTAATGCGCTGTTTTTAAATCTGCAAACCGTTTTTCTCTATCAGGTCGGGATCTCTAGAAATACGCAATTGAAGTTTTTTAACAATGCATACAGTATTACAACATCATTCGTACAAGAAGTATAACAGTAATGTAGGCTTGAATTTCTTTGCAGTCGACTTTCGTCGGTGAATGGCTTGTGGTACATCGCGATGAAGCATCCAACAATAATCGGCAAGCATGGTCACACTCCGCCGTCCTTGATAACGTGACTCCATTACGGCGATATCTTGATGGAATCATTCTCCATGTTCATCGCTGACTTCGCCAAGGTTGTCAGGGAAAAAGTTAAGATGCGAATCGAGCAAATGGATTTTGAGGGACATGTTACAGCCCATAATTATGTATGCATTTATGTACTGCTTAACAATATGCAACATAGTCGACAGATTTGTGATTTTCCAGAAAGTTATCCACGATCGATTTGAATGCCATCCATGCGCGAAGTTCACTACCATGTAACAAGTTCTCGAATTGTTTGTCTGCAATAACTTTCCTAATCTGAGGTCCTACAAAGATATCTTCCTTTATCTTTGCATCGCTAACTTGCGGCAACTTTTCTCGAAGATAAGTGAAAGCTTTGCTCATTTTATCTAACGCTTTTACAAAATTCTTCATGAGCCCCAACTTTATATGTAACAGTGGTAAAATGAAGGTGTCTTTGTTAACTAATGGCTCTTGTATTATATTTTTATGCCCGAGCTGCATACGATCCCGGATAGGCCACACCTTTCTTGCATAATGTTCCTGTCTGTTGCGGCTGACCCATTCACATCGGAAGCAACAAAATTTAGTATACCCAGTCTGCATGCCCGTGAGAATTGCAATGACCTTTAGGTCTCCACAAATCCGCCATTGGTAGTCATTGCACTTTATTTTTTCCAAACGTATAGCCATATTGTCATAAGTTTCTTTCATATGAACAGAGTAGGCGACTGAAATTGATGAAAAAAAATGTCTGTTATGCAATAACACGGCTTTTAGACTAGTCTTGGAAGAACCGATGAAAAATCGCCATTCGTTGACTATGTGCTCATGACCGTTTACATCTTTGCAATAGCATATGTCATCATCCATCTCAAAGTATTGAACAAGTTCTCTGTGTCTATGACGAAATTTAGATATCGGAGTATTGGGCGCTAAAAGATTCCATTCTTTGAGTCGCGAACCGAGTAATTCCGCTTGTCCTTTGGTAAGAGCGAAATCACGTATTAGATCTGAAAGTTCTGAATGGTTAATTAAGTGAACACCATCATTCACCGGTATATAATCTGAGTCAGAATTAGTTTCTAAAGCAGGTAAACTATCACTTTCTGATGGTTCATTTACGTCCAACGGATATTGTTCTGGTGGTACTTGGATCAGACACGTGATTGGATCATGAGGCACTGGTTTCGAAACCGATTCAATATTTGGATAAACCACAGACTTTCTAGTTTTAAAAGTGAAACCATGGATATTTGTCAAGCAGAAGTAACAATCACTAGTGTGATTTGTATGTTCACGCCATATTACTGGCACTCCAAAAGGCATCGACTTATGCTTCGGCGATTTTCGTAACCAACCTGCCAATGTATCGAACAAACTGCATTTGGCTTCCAAGATTTATTTGCATCATCAACTTTCGAATCGAAATAAAGTTCATATGCTTTCTTTAGTAATGGTGTAAAGTTTTTCTGGTCAACACGATCGGTAAAATATCCGCACACGTAACAGAACAGATCAGCCGAATTTCTACAACTTCTAGAAGCCATATTTTGCTCAGAATTATTTCAAAATACAGTAACTATTTGAAAAATCGCGTAACATATGTCATGCATCTTTAGCAGTATAAAAAGTAGAATTATGTTGCTTTTTATTAATTTTTAATAAGTTATATAGTAAAAATGAAACGGAGCAAATAACGGTTTCCCAAAAATATATTTATTCACAAATATCTTAAGAACCTGACGTGATAGAGATAAACGGATTTCAGATTTGAAATCAGCGCAAGAAACTGACCTAAGAACACTTATTCTTATATAAGAAAGAAAAATGTTGTTTGTCAGTGTTATCTGCCATCATCCACACGAGGTACATCGGAACATACATTCCTATCCGTAATTTGTTATGTGAAGTGTGACGGGGGGCGAATTAATAGTTTTATTTGTATATCCCAAGTTAGAACTTGACTGGCTTAAAGTCCGCCAGAGGTATTGCTTTCTTGGTTTTAATCTATTTGGACTCAGGTTGGTTCGTTCCTCTTTAAGATGTTTTGATGTGAGATAGTAGTGGTGATGATGAATCAAACATGTACATAACATTAAACCTATCCAACTGTTAAGTAATCCATCAACAGCCTTGACAATTAAAGTGAAGTTTATTGGAAGAACTATTCAAGATCAACAAGCAAATTTGGCAACAATGTTTCATCTATTTATATCATGTGCATCCATTTCAACATGTACGATAAACCTTCCCTCCTTAAGTTCAATCCAAATTGGTTTGTATATTTCCTCAATAGTTTCAAACTTCTCTAAGTCCTTAGTATTTATTATATCATTGTTGCGCGCTTCGTGTGTAGGAATCTCTATAGTATTCATTGCTTCTTTTAGCAGCTTCATTGGTTTCAAATATCAGGGATAATAATCTCTTATCACGAAAATGGAGCTGAAAATGAAATAAGGTTCCTTGGAACGTACTTACGTGGATGAACCACAAAAATAAAATCTGTATACACAGATTTTCACAATGAAGGAAATCTCTTCTTGCGAACTGCAAAAATTTTGAAGAGAATGGATATACACTAAGTTTCTTGTTGAATATCTCAACGTAGGAGCAGGACTTGTGTGACAGAACTGGGGGTAAACTCAGGGGCGACTCCAAAATATATGCAATGCTCAATCCGTACAACTGATTTCTGAAAATTATTTCTAAGCTTTCTTCAGTGGTGCGCGATACTTGCCACTGTTTCATTGGACAAGCTTTTATTTTGTTAATTTATTTACTTGTCATTTTATCAAGCGATCTTACTAGGAGGGAGGCTATTCCCATCTATGTCATTGATCTCTATGGTAACTCCCGCCGAAGGTTGGCGTGCCTAATGCCAAGCTTGACACAATTTCTTTCCTTACGTCATCCTATACTCAATGTATCTCGTGTTAAAAATTTTCCACGAGATGTCGTACTTGCTTGTTTATTTTCTATAATAGTATATGATAATTTATATTATTTTATTATAATTAGTTTCTAGCACGAATAAATGCTATGGTAGTAGGTCTTACGGCCACATTAAGTACTTTTTAGGCGTTCGAAAACCCACGAACCAGCTTATCAAAATTTACCTTCTTCATAAACCACACAGGAAAGGATTGCAATGTTTTTTTCTTTAAGTAAAGTGAACACTCGGTGTCAGAATTTAGTTTGGATTTTCCACTGCTCTGTTGATTTCATTGCCGGAAGTGAATTCTTAAGTGAATTGAACACTCGGTGTCACAAAATTTAGTTTGTATTTTCCACTGCTCTATTGATTTCATTGCCGGAAGGTGATCATCGGTCAGAGATAAATGTTACATATGGGATGTGCTAATTCAAAATGCTCTAAAACCTGACAGGATTTACAGTTAAGTGTTTCAAAAGTAGGATGTCGCAGCTCCTGGGTTGCCTACCGCTGGTCTAAGGTGAGGTACCGTTGTTGGCTCTTGGCGCAGTTGACAAGAAGGTAGATGAAATAGTTGATGTTATAAACCGGTCCAGATTTATTTATGTAAGCGGTTAGTGGTAGCTCTAGTTTAGTGAGCAGACATTTTACCCTTGATTTAGAAACTTTATAAACAACGTTTTATTGGAAATGTCTTCCTAACATTTTCTTTTGATGTAGTATAATGATTTTAAAAATATGGAATACTTTAAAAATAAAACAAATAAACAGAGACAAAACACAACAAAAGTAACAAAGGAGATAGTAGAAGTGAACAGTTTAACCCTTTCCGGTCGTGTGTCTGACTGGGTAAGACAATCGATTTTTCCCGTTTTGGTCGAATGTCTTACCCAGTTAGACACACAACGAAACAACTGGTTTTACGGTCGTCTGTCTTTCCCAGTTAGCCGAGGCATTGTACCATTATTTTATGGCACAAATTCGTGCGGTGAAACGGGGAAACGAACTATTTGTGGTAAACTGACTAGTAGAACGTAGGGGGGGGAAACAATGGCACCAACAAGCAAATGTGCCTGGAGAATGACTACCTCCGAAGTAGTGACTTTTCTAAAGGAGACTGATAATAGTGGTAGTGAAAGTGATGAGATAAATATAGATGACAGTGATTTTATATTAGGAGTCATTTTGAGAATGGGAATGCAAGAGGGTGGCGTGGTAAAAGAATATTTTTCTGTAGAATGGATTGATTATATTCCTTTTTATCGTGAACAGCTATATTTTGTTCAAAGAAATACATCCATAGACAAAAATGGATCACATAAAGTATCGCAAAAATCTTGTTTTACAACTTGAACAAGAGCAGCGGGCTTCTCAGCTTCTCGTCGCCGGGGTCGTCCATCAACACTAGATGTGGAAGAACGCCTTGATAAGCCTCAATACTTTATTGATGCTTTTCCTGGCAGAAAAACAAAAGACTGTGCTGTGTGCAGTGACAGAAAAACTCCAGGTGAGAGGCGTCAGACAATGTACTACTATGAAACATGTTCACATAAACCTGGTTTGCATCCTGGGAAATGTTTCAAAATGTACCACACTGTGACAAAATATCGTTGATGGGATTGATTGATTGATGTGAATCCCTGGGCATGAGTTATTGTACTCTTTTGCCGTTTAGGGGATGAGTTATTCACTCATACCATTGAGCCATTTATGGGAGGTGACTTGTGGGCTTTGTTTCAACCCCAAGGAAGCATCCTAGACTCAGCGGCATGTTTGCACCAGGCCACTATTTGGCGTGTTTGCCGTTTACCAAAAGGTTTGATGGCTCTCTAGTTTGATGCACCTCCTCTAACCCATGCAGGGGGGTTATATCTCCGATACAATATTGACAATGAGCAATCAGTCACCGTGCTCCTTGGCTTGAGCAGGCCAGCACAGTGGCCGTGGTGCGAAGCCACCATAGGCCTCACCACCCCACCCCCACCCAACCACTGACCACTCCATATGTCTAGCCAAAGTGGTGGCTTTCTTGTTTCGGCAACCCCACGGAGCAATCCTAGACTCAAAGGCAACTTCAGAAAGCCAAAATGCACATTACCAGTCCCCAATGCAACCAGTCCCCCCACTTGGTAGTGTGTGCAAATGGTTCCGATTCCGAGGTTTTGATGGCTCTCTAATCGTACTCTACCCTGCAAAGTGGGTTATAATCTCCGAACAAGTATCGCGTATCCCCGGCCAGAGCAGCCCCTTCACCATAGAGCGATTTTGCAAGCGTAGGTGTAGCGACAGCCGAGCCAACCACCACTCAACCACTGAAGACGAAGTACACAATCAAACGACCACATAGCTCTGCTGCCCCACCTGAACTGGGAAGACCCTGCAAATCCGGGACCACGCCACGGTGTCGAAATTGTAAGACGGCCGGGGGGGGTGACTGGAGGTTGTGGATAGTAAGTATAATA